>SKCR01054926.1:0-29396 GCA_019454045.1 Zanthoxylum bungeanum | reverse complement strand
GCTAAAGTGCGACGTGCCACGTGTCACCATCACAGCCGATCTGCTAACGTGCGCCGTGCCACGTGTCATCATCCTACGGTACGACAGTCCCCATCGCCATGTGTCACAATAATTGAGATCCCAACCACCTTGCCACGTGTCACCTTATCCAGAATCTGAGCCGACGAACTAGAGCGTGCCACGTCGACAATCACCGGCGTCGCGACGCCAACCCCTATCCGCGCCTATAAATTCAACGTGATTTCATAATTCAAAGCATGTCTTCCTTGAGTTTTGTAAGGACTCTAAGGATTGCATCTTGTGTGCTTTAGTTTTTGTAATTTTAATTTAGTATTTTTACTTTTAGTATTTTTAATTATGCACTTTTACTTTTTGTAATAAAATTTTATTTACTTTTTTACTTATGTTTTGTAGTTAATTTACCGCTGGGGTAAAAGGTGAAACATTTAATATAATTATCTAGGTAAATCTCACTTAATTATAATTTATAAATTATAATTTAACCGGATTAATTAATGGCAAACTTTATTACCGCCTATATGGTCGGACTAAATATAAATTATTTTACCGCCTATATGGCTGGTCTTTATGTAACAGATAATTACCGCCTACATGGCTGGTGTAATTGAACTAAATGGATTACCGCCTATATGGTTGATTTTAAATGTTTAATATTATTAATTCCTGAGAAAGTAGAACATAAAATAATTTATATATTAAAATAAGTGAGATTCCCATATAAGAAATATTAAATGTGGATCCTCTAACCCCTAGCATTTTATTTTATTCTAGGGAAGTGATGAAACACAATATTACTAGGTTTATAAATTGATTTAATTATTTATTGGGTAATTCGCTAGTTGGTTTATTGAGTCTTAAGCTTGATGCTTCTTGGTGTCTGATCACCAATAAGATTGATATGGTAAACTTAAAATGAACTAGACATAGGGATTTTAAGTTTCAGCCTTAGATTCAATAGCCCACGATCTTCCTTGAGGATAGATAACCCTTTAATAGATTTCCTTACAGGATAGACATATATATGTCGGGCGGGGGTAGCCATAATTGTAACTTAATCTTAATGAATCCAGGTAATTTGGTTGACATAGACATATGGTTCAATTGGGTTATACTGGGTATTTGCATCTGACTATCGACAGAGGCTTTTGCATATTTTCGTGTTCCAGGTTAGCAATCTGATTTATTACGCATAGATAAGAGAATCAATCCATCTTTATAATAATATTGTGTGGAGTCACGACCCTAGATCTTTGAGTCTTTTCTTTTATTTTCCTTAGTATTTTCTTTGAGTCTGTTTTTATTTTAATTAGCAAATCCACATTCAACCAACCAAAAGCAATCAATTCCCTTCTCCCTATAATTAGATACCTTTAAATAAATAATATCAATAATTAATAACAACAGTAGGAATTAAGACCTCGTGGGATCGATATTATTATACTACTTGAACGATACGTGCGCTTGCGTTATACGTGTGTTTATGTAGGTCAATTTTTTGGCGCCGTTGCCGGTACTTATTTATCTTTCACTATTAGTTTTAAGGTTAGATACCTTTACTTGTATCTAATAATCCTTTTACTTATTGTTTTTGTTTTCTTGTGTTTCAGGTTCTCAGAAACTTCATGAGACGAACCAGAAGCTTTGAACTTCGACCGCTTGACCCATAAATTGAAAGAACCATCAGACAGTTGAGAAGGGAAAGGCGAGAAGGCCAAGAAGCAATTGTTAACATGGAACCCGAACCTTTGGAGGTTGCACTACCAATTCCCATTCAAGACAGAACCATTCCGATGGTTGGCAGACTCATTTCATGTATTGTAATTCCTCCCTTATCAGCAAATGCAGGTGACATCAAAACATGCATTCAGATGATTCAGCAGTCAGTTCAATTTGGGGGGAATGCAACTGAAGATCCTAATGCCCACATCAGCAACTTTCTGGAAGTTTGCGGCACTTTCAATTACAACCGATAAGCTGAAGAAGCAATGAGACTGCGTATTTTCCCATACTCCTTGAAGGACAGAGCTAAAGCTTGGCTACATTCACTACCAGCAGGTTCCATCACAACTTGGAACACTTTAGCCACCAAATTTCTTGCAAAGTACTTTCCACCAGCCAGAACTGGAAAGCTGAGGAATGGCATCATATCCTTTGTGCAACAAGACTCAGAAACTCTCTACGAAGCTTGGGAAAGGTACAAAGATTTGCTCCGGAAATGTCCTCACCATGAGATTCCAAAATGGCTTCAAGTCCAAACCTTCTATAATGGACTTTCTGGACTGATGAGAACCACAATCGATGCTGCTGCTGGAGGAGCTTTAATGGCAAAAGGAGAAGATCAAGCCTATGACCTAATCAAAGAAATGGCCAACAATAATTCCTTGTGGCCAACAGAAAGGAGCATGATCCAAAGAATTGCAGAAATTTATGAAAGTGGAGCAAATACAGCAGTCAACGACAAGCTGGATCAGATATGCAAATTCATGGAGACTCTCAGCACTGGATCCACAAGTTCACAAAATGGAGGAGCACCAGAACCAAACCAACTTGAAGAGACGGTGAATTATGTCAAAAATTTCAACAGACAGGGGAACAATCCATATTCCAACACCTACAACCCAGGGTGGAGGAACCATCCTAATTTTTCATGGGGCAACAATTCAGGACAAAAGAACAATCCACCACCTGGATTTCAACAGCAGAACTATCAACCACTAGGATTTCAACAACATAACAAAGGCCAGGAACGTAAAAAAGAATCAGAAATGAAAGAATGGATTGCAGAGATGTTCAAAAAGCAAAAAGCAGCATATGATGGTATCTTTCAGAGCCAATCTGCTTCCATCAAAGCACTGGAGAATCAAATCGGACAACTGGCCAATGCTCAAAGTTACAGACCGCCAGGTAATCTTCCCAGCAAGACAGAACCCAATCCAAGGAACCGAGGGAATGAGCAATGTCATGCCACATGTTAAAAAGCGGTACTGAAATCAACAAAGATGTTGGAGCCAAAACAACTACTGAGGAATTTCCAAAAGAAACAAAGCAATAGATGGAGGAAAAAGAAGCAAAGGAAAAAGAACAGATCACTCAACCAACACATTTTCCTCAGCATCTTCAGAAAAATAAACTGGACAAGCAGTTTGCTCATTTCCTGGAGGTGTTCAAAAAGCTGCACATCAACATTCCATTTGCAGAAGCCTTGGAACAAATGCCCAGCTATGCCAAATTCATGAAAGACATTCTTTCACGAAAGTGGAGATTGGGAGATTACGAGATAGTAGCATTATCAGAAGAATGCATCGCTATCATTCAGAGGAAACTTCCCCCAAAGTTGAAAGATCCTGGCAGTTTCACTGTTCCTTGCACCATAGAAGAACATGACATTGGTAAGGCTTTGTGTGATTTAGGTGCGAGTGTTAATTTGATGCCTTTTTTTCTATTTTCAGGAAATTGCAGATTGGAGAAACAATGCCAACTTCAGTCTCTCTACAACTTACTGATAGAACGCTCGTATTTCCAAGAGGCGTAGTTGAGGATGTGCTGGTCAAGGTTGACAAATTCATTTTCCCAGCAGATTTTATTGTCCTTGATATGGAGGAAGACGCAGACGTGCCAATTATCCTCGGGAGACCATTCTTGGCTACAGGTCGAACCATTATTGATGTACAAAAATGAGAATTAACCATGAGGGTATATGACCAAGAAGTAACATTCAATGTTTTCAAGGCCATGAATTTCCCAGATGATGAAAAAAATGAGGAATGTTTCAGACTTGATGTGATACACAGTACCATTCAGAACTCCAATGCAATGCAAAGTTCTACTGACAAACTTAAAACATGTCAATTTCCTATGGAGCCTGAAGAATAAAACGTCTTTTGCACTAAAAAAGCCAATTCTTGCACTATAAGCAACAGAAGATAAAAAGTTCCACCAGCTCAACGAATTGGAGGAATTTCACATACAACCTTTTGAGAATGCCAAATTGTACAAAGAAAAGGCCAAGAAGAAACATGATGAAAAGTTAGTGCGCATACAACTGGAACAAGGGCAGAAGGTACTGTTAAACAAATCAAGGGTGAAATTCTTCCCATGGAAGCCAAAATCACGGTGGTAAGGTCCATTTTTGATCACCAAGGTTTTACCAGACAGAGCCGTTGAGATACATGATCCTGACTCCAACAAAACTTTCAAGGTTAAAAACAAACGTGTTAAGCACTATTGGGGAGATTTATTTGAGCGACAAAAAGAAAGTGTCACATTTTCAGATCCAGCCTAACGTTCGAGAAGTCACGTCTAGCTGTCGATGTTAAACTTAGCACTAGCAGGGAGGCAACCCATGCAATTTGTGTATATATTGTGATTTGGTGTGATTTAATTTTGTGTTTAGTTTTTGCAGGTAAAGTCATTTCACGATGGAAGAAGCTCTCGCAAATCTTCGCAAGCAATTTCCTTCTCTCCCTCAAAAATCTCTGATGAAAGTCTACAAAGATCGCTTGGAACGGATGAGGTTACTAATGATCAAAGGTATTCCTTCTGACATTCGTTGGATTATTGAAGCACGAGTCTGATTGGCAGGTGAGTCTTCTGACTCTTTTATTTCACATCTGCCTGGTTTAGGAAGGAACACCTATGCTAAAAAGAGAATAGCCAAAAGAATGTGTGTTTGTTATAAATGTGCTCGTATGTTTTGTGATACTCGTTGTCGTTCTTTAGGAATAATGTATGATAACCACGGAGATAAGATTAATTTCATTAGGGATGGCTTGAGTAAGGAGTCTTTGGATGATATTCTAAACTCTTGATACGCATCCCAATGGGTATGTGTATTATGAGATTCGTATGTTAAACGCACAATTCCAAAAAGAAAGACAACAATTAAGTCTCGGGAATCTGACTCAAAAAGACCTTGTTTGCCAATTTATAAGAAAATTGGATGGGAAGCTTGTCCCTGACGCATAGACGTAATCAAGCCGCTACTTTTCTTGTACATATTATATCTCTTTGTCTTTTCCTAATAATTGTAATTTGTTTTGTTGTTTTCTTTTATTTTCTCCAACAAGATCCAGACCTTTTTGACTATCACGATTTATTTTACTGTTAACTAATAATTATCATTTGGCAGGTACTAGTGCTATTATTTTACTCACCCTTTTCAGGTGTTATAAATTCAACTCATCATTGCACTTTTGAAGACATCCAGAGTAAAACATGGAAGCCACTTCAAAAAGACGAGGTGAAAACATCTGTGTGTTTTGCGGTACTAGTGTTGGTACTAAGCCACAATACGTAGAAGCAGCACATGAATTGGGTCGAGTCTTAGCTGCAAGGAATATGCACTTAGTATATGGCGGAGGCAATCTTGGACTAATGGGGATCGTTTCAATGGCCGTACAGGAAGGAGAAAGTCACGTTTTGGGAATCATCCCAAAACCCTTGCCATATGCAAATCATATTGAACCATCAAACGGAGAGGAACTGATCGTGCCAGGTATGTCTGAATGATTGGTAGAAGTGATTAACCATGCTGATGCTTTTTGCTTTGCCATGTGGCTTGGGCACATTTGAGGAAATTTTTATAGTGTTATCTTGGGCGAACCTCACACACACCAGAAACCGCTTGGACTATACAACATTGAAGGATTTTATGATTTTCTTTGTGTGTTTCTTGATGATGCCGGAGAAATGGAGTTGTGTCAAAACCTTTAAAAGAACTCCTCTTCACTGCCAGAACTGCTCCGGATCTAATTGACCCAATCTTAGCCTATGAACCAAAAATTGACCCTATCCTTTCAAAGATAAATTGGTCTGAGGACGATCGTGGTAAGAGGCGTCGGATTAATCTGGATCTTAACCTTTACCTTTTCGTGTAGAATTTCAGCTAACCAGGTACTATCTTCCAAGCTCTTCTTCTACTGTTTAAGACATTGGGGACAATGTCTCATTTAGGTTTGGGGGAGGAAATTAGTTGATTAGTATCTTGTTTTTAGTTGTGTGTTGTTTTTATTTTTAGGCCAAAATTTATCGAAAAATACAAAAACAAAGTTGAAAATTTTTCAAAAATTACAAAAATATTTTGCGTTTTTGTATTTTTATTTTGACTAAAAAGGTGAAATTGGTAAGAGATAGCTGATTAAGGAGTTTCCACTCCTGAGACATATCTCAAACCTATTTCGGAACAAGTTAATTTTTGTTTATTTCCTTTTGAATTATTTAATTTGTGAATTCTCCATAATACTGACTAAAATGGCTCTTCATATGCTTAGTTAGCAGGTATTATCAACATGCATAGTAACATACAGACATGAGCTATAATTGAAAAGTTTGTAATATTCAGTGCTCTAGTTTAATTGGAGGCAGTATCTCAAAAAGTGATGGAGTAAAAAAGAAAAATAAATAAAAAAAAACGTCTGAGATCCGAGTTATTAAGTTTGTAAGGGTGTTTTAACACCTAATGCCCTAAAGCCAACTGGTTTGGGAGTCACTGGCCCAAAGCTCGTTACATGGATCAAAAATGCTGCAAAAATATATATATCTTAAGTTTGAGTAATTAAGTCCGTAGGGGTGTCTTAACACCTGGTGCCTTAAAGACAACTGGTTTGGGAGCCACCGACCTAGGGGTGTCTTAACACTCGCTACAAAGATGGAAGATATTGTATATAAATAAATAAAAAAATAAAAAATCAAAGAAAAAAAATCAGAAAAATCAGAAAATTATTCCATTGCTACAAAAAAGTGTGAATTCCGATAAAACTTTAAGACAAAAATATTACTCTCCTATCAACTACACTTAAGACTGTAGTGGGCAAAAATGAGTTGTTTAATATTTTGTTGGCTGTGTATATGGAGAATGGTAAATATAATCGGAGAATTTACTTATTCAGTAATTTAGAAAAAAAACAAAACAACTAGTAACTTGGAGTAGAAATTTCACTTGATTAGTCATTAACTTCTTTATTCTCTTTTCGCTTGTCTTTTTGTTTTGTGTGCATTAGTTTCACTACCTTTTTACTTTTGTAAAATGTTTGTGGGTATCATTGCTGTAAACCCTCACGAGACTACAACTCGTCCACTAGGGACACCTAGGGGTTTAAAGGCTTGTTGCATACGCTAAATGCAACCGTGATCCCTACGAAAGTGGCTTAGTTAATTTTTTTTTTATGTTATTTTATTTTGTGTTTTGCTCGAGGACTAGCAAAATGTTAGGTTTGGGGGTGTGATGAGTGGTAATTATATCACTATTTCCCACTGATTTGACCTAATATTTTGTATAGTTTCTTGAGTTTTGTGAATATTTTGATGTGTTTTGTGTTATTTTGTAGATAAATAAAGTTTCAGGACACTCTGTAGGTGATTTGGGCCAAAACAGTGAAAATTGGACGAAAAGGGCAAAATGGTCATTTCTCGCTTCGCGACGCGCAAGCCTTTGGCGTCGCGACGCCTTACGTACGCCGAACAGTGCTAACGTGCGTCGTGCCACGTGTCACCATCACAGCAGATCTGATAACGTGCGCTGTGCCACGTGTCATCATCCTGCGATGACGACAGTCGCCATCGCCACGTGTCGCCACATGTCACTCCACCTGTCAGCCACGTCATCGTCCACATCACTGGTTGACCGAGTCAACATGCCACATCATCGCCACGTCATCATCAGCCAATCACAGCGTGCAATTATATGGTGCCGACAGTCACTTTCGCCACATGTCGCCACGTCAGCGCCACGTCAACATCAATTATTTACTCAGTTATCCTAAATCGACACGTGGCGGATAAGAATCTGAGCCGACCAATCAAAAGCCGCCAAGTGTCACAATTATTGAGATCTAACCAGCTTGCCACATGTCACCTTATCACCTTATCCAGAATCTGAAGCCGACGAACCAGAGCGTGCCACGTCGACAAACTGCGCGTCGCGACGCTGGCTTGGTGTCGCGACTTTGGGACCTTACTGACGCCTATAAATTCAGCGCGATTTCAGAATTCAAAGCATGCCTTCCTTGAGTTTTGTAAGGACTCTAAGGATTGCATCTTGTGTGCTTTAGTTTTTGTAATTTTAATTAGTATTTTTACTTTTAGTATTTTAAATTATGCACTTTTACTTTTTGTAATAAAATTTTATTTACTTTTTTACATTATGTTTTGTAGTTAATTTACCGCTGGGGTAAAAGGTGAAACATTTAATATAATTATCTAGGTAAATCTCACTTAATTATAATTTATAAATTATAATTTAACCAGATTAATTAATGGCAAACTTTATTACCGCCTATATGGTCGGTCTAAATATAAATTACTTTACCGCCTATATGGCTGGTCTTTATGTGACAGATAATTACCGCCTATATGGCTGGTTTTAAATGTTTAATATTATTATTTCCTGAGAAAGTATAACATAAAATAATTTATATATTATAATAAGTGAGATTCCTAGATAAGAAATATTAAATGTGGATCCTCTAACCCCAGAATTTTATTTTATTCTAGGGAAGTGATGAAACACAATATTACTAGGCTTAATAATTGATTTAATTATTTAGTGGGTAATTATTTAGTTTGTTTATTGAGTCTTAAACTTAATGCTTCTTGTTGTCTGATCACCAATAAGATTGATATGGTAAACTTAAAATGAACTAGACATAGGGATTTTAAGTTTCAGCCTTAGATTCAATAGCCCACGATCTTCCTTGAGGATAGATAACCCTTTAATAGATTTTCTTACAGGATAGACATATACCTGTCGAGCGGGGGTAGCCATAATTGGAACTTAATCTTAATGAATCCAGGTAATTTGGTTGACATAGACATATGGTTCAATTGGGTTATACAGGGTATTTGCGTTGGCTGACAAGTGGAGTGACACGTGGCGACACTTGTTGATGGCGACTGTCGGCACTGTAGGATGATGACACGTGGCATGGCGCATGTTAGCAGATCGGCTATGATGGTGACACGTGGCACGGTGCACGTTAGCAAGTCAAATTTCTCATATTCTGACTTGTGGACCTGGCGCACGTTAACACTGTTCGGCGTACTTTAGGCGTCGCGACGTGAGAAATGACCATTTTACCCTTTTCGTCCAATTTTCACTGTTTTGGCCCAAATCACCTCCAAAGTGTCCTGAAACTTTATTTATCTACAAAATAACACAAAACACATCAAAATATTCACAAAACTCAAGAAACTATACAAAATATTAGGTCAAATGAGTGGGAAATAGTGATATAATTACCACTCATCACACCCCCAAACCTAACATTTTGCTAGTCCTCGAGTAAAACTCAAAATAAAAATAACATAAAAATAAAATTAACTAAGCCACTTTCGTTGGGATCACGGTTGCATTTAGCGTATGCAACAAGCCTTTAAACCCCTAGGTGTCCCTAGTGGACGAGTTGTAGTCTCGTGAGGGTTTACAGCATTGATACCCACAAACATTTTACAAAAGTAAAAAGGTAGTGAAACTAATGCACACAAAAACAAAAAGACAAGCGAAAAGAGAATAAAGAAGTTAGTGACTAATCAGGTGAAATTTTTACTCCAAATTACTAGTTGTTTTGTTTCATTCTAAATTACTGAATTAGTAAATTCTCCGATTATATTTACCATTCTCCATATACACAGCCAAAAAAATATTAAACAACTCATTTTTGCCCACTACAGTCATAAGTGCAGTTGATAACAGAGTAATATTTTTGTCCTAAAATTTTATCGGAATTCACACCTTTTTGGTGCAATGGAATAATTTTTCTGATTTTTCTGATTTTTTTCTTTGATTTTTGATTTTTGATTTTTATTTATATACAATATATTCCATCTATGCAGCGAGCTTTGGGCCGGTGGCTCCCAAACCAGTTGGCTTTGGGGCACCAGGTGTTAAGACACCCATGCAGACTTAATTACTCAGACTTCAGATATATATATTTTTGCAACATCCTTGATCCATGTAACGAGCTTTGGGCCAGTGACTCCCAAACCAGTTGGTTTTAGGGCACTATGTGTTAAAACACCCTTACAGACTTAATAACTCAGATCTCATAGATTTTTATTTATTTTTATTTATTTATTTTACTCCATCACTTTTTGAGATGCTTCCTCCAATTAAACTAGAGCACTAAATATTACAAACTTTTCAATTAAAGCTCATGTCCGTATGTTACTATGTATGTTGATAATATATGTCAACTAAGCATAAGAATATCCATTTTAGTCAATTTTATGGAGAATTTACAAATTAAATAATTTAAAATGAAATAAACAAAAACTAACTTGTTTCGAAATAGGTTTGAGATACGTCTCAGGAGTGGAAACTCCTTACAGAGCTATCTCCTACCAATTTCACCTTTTTAGTCAAACTAAAAACAACACAAAATATTTTTGTAATTTTTGAAAATTTTTCAATTTTTTTTGTATTTTTCGAAAACTTTTGGACTAAAAAAAATAAAAATAACACATAAACAAAAAACAAGGTATTGATCAACTAATTTACTCTCCCAAACCTAAATAAGACATTGTCCCCAATGTCTTAAACAGTAGAAGAAGAGTTAAGAAGGTCGTACCTGGTTAGCTGAAATTCTATAGGAAATTAAGGGTTAAGATCCAGATTAATCCGACGTCTCTTACCACGATCGTCCTCGGACTAATTTATCTTTGAAAGGATAGGGTCAACTTGTGGTTAATAGGCTAAGAGTTGGTCAATTAGGTCCAGAGCAGTTCTGGTAGTGAAGATGAGTTCTTTCATAGGTTTTGACACGAACCCATTTCTCCGAGCATCATCAAGAAACACACAAAGAAAATCATAAAATCCATCAACGTTAAACAGCCCAATTAGTTTATGTTGTATGTTCAGGTTCGCCCAAGATAACACTATAAAAATTTCCTCCAATGTACCCAAGCCACCTGGCAAAGCAATAAAAGCATCAGCACGGTTAATCATTTCTACCAATCGTTCAGACATACCTGGCATGATCAGTTCCTCTCCGTTTGATGGTTCAATAAGATTTGCCTCTGCCAAGGGTTTTGGGATGATTCCCAAAACGTGACTGACTCCTTCCTGTACGGCCTTTGAAACAATCCCCATTAGTCCAAGATTGCCTCCGCCATATATTAAGTGCATATTCCTTGCAGCTAAGACTCGACCCAATTCATGTGCTGCTTCTACGTATTGTGACTTAGTACCAACACTAGTACCGGAAAACACACAGATGTTTTCAACTCGTCTTCTTGAAGTAGCTTCCATGTTTTACTCTGGATGACTTCAAAAGTGCAATGATGAGTTGAATTTATAACACCTGAAAAAGGTGAGTAATAATAGCACTAGTATCTTCCAAAAGACGATTGTTAGCTAAACAATAAAAGAAATCATGAACGGTCAAAAATTCTGGATTCTGTCAACGAAAATAAAGATAATTACAACAGAAAAGCAAATCAAAGCAATAATTAAGGCAAAAGAATTGTATACGCAATACGCCATTCGCTTAGTATAAATTCATTAGGATGCGTCTCAAGAATCCATTCCTTACTCAGCCATCGCTAATGAATTATCTCTTATTTTTTCCAAACACCATTCCTTCTGTCTTATGCTTTGGTTGAGTTTTTCCCTACAAAAATAACACACAAAATTAAAAACTCTACAACATGTATACACAAAATATAAAAATAGAAATTACAACAAAGTGCATGGGTTGCCTCCCTACTAGCGCTAAATTTTTCTTCTTCAATCAGACGTGACTGAAATCTATCAGTCACTGAGGTTTCAACGTCGTTTTGGACGTACGATTAAAGACAATCTCGTGTGCGTTGCTTTTGAAGGGTCTCTTCCAACGGTAAAGGGGCAAAAAGACTTTCATCCCATTCAGTGCTTGTGCCACCTTTTTAACCTTGTTGCTCCAGTAGTTCCTGAAAAGAAAGAAAGAAAATCAGGACGTCTTGTATGGTGCTTGACTTGGAATGGGAGTTCCATTCTGTCAAGCTTCTGGGTGATATCTTTGATTTGTACTCCCCAAAACAGTGATGTTTCGCCTGAATGCATTGGATTCTCAATAAGTTCAGACATTTGCTCATTCATTTGCTCTACTTCTTGCTACACCTTTTCTTCACAGATGTATTTTAAAATTTCCGTATTCAATTCTCCATCCGTCATCTGTGAAATGCATACTCAATAAGTGTCAATCTGAGGATGTAAAGTTATGTCTAATTTTAGGTCTTCATCCTCTGATCTGAGTGAAATGATTGGCTCAAGTAGATCCTCTTCAAACATTTGTGCAATGGAAGCTCCAAGATCTTCATTTGGAGGAAAGAAAGTTTCAGCCTCCTTTGTTGGTGCAGTTGGTACAAATAGTTCAGCTTTTTTATCCTCGTCAGAGTCAGAATAATAAAAATCAAATTGAGACTTTGTTGGTTCAGGCTCCTGAACTGATACCTCTGATTCCTGATACTGCTCAGCCTCGTCCTCTGTTATGATGTCATGATGAATCTCAGGATATTCGAAGGCTTCTTCCATAGTATTTGAATTTGCTCCGTGAGATATGTGATTCAGGTTATCTGTTAATTGTCTAACTTTATCTGTCATCCTATGTATAGATGCCGCTTGACTCTGAATTTGTGCATCAAATTGAGCTTCCCGTTCCTCGAACCAATCTTTGAGCATGTGAATCAACTGATCTTCCTCTGATGGTTCTGGTTCTTGATGAAGATCGTAGATGGATGGTGGATATGATGGAAAGTATGATGGTTCTTCGTACCTTGAATGATTTTGATAATTCTGCCACTCTGAAAATTTTATACATTGATCGCTCGGGTGGTTACCATAAAAAATTACACATCTCCCCATTTTTTTCTGATGAGCAAATGTGGTATTGCTTGGTTCTGGCATCCAGTGATAGTTGTTGGGCTGGACAACAGGCCTCAGAAAACCGGACTGTTGTTCCCAGATTTGGGGTGTATCTCATAATAAAGCCTGTGATCTCTCAATCTCCCAATAATGTTCCATTTTTCAATCACCTGAAAACAAGAGAAAGAAATAAAAATTACAGATATAAATAAAGAAAATTAGATACAAGTAAATTAGATAGCTTCAAAATTAATAACTCAAGAAAAATAAGTCCCCGGCAACGGCGCCAAAAACTTGACCGGCGTAAACACACACGTATAATGCAAGCGCACGTATCGTTCAAGTAGTATAATAATATCGATCCCACGAGGACTTAATTCCTACTATTGTTATTAATTATTGATATTATTTATTTACAGGTATCTAATTATAGGGAGAAGGGAATTGATTGCTTTTGGTTGGTTGAATGTGGATTTGCTAATTAAAATAAAAACAGACTTAAAAGAAAATACTAAGGAAAATAAAATAAAAGACTCAAAGATCTAGGGTCGTGACTCCACATAATATTATTATAAAGATGAATTGATTCTCTTATCTATGCGTAATAAATCAGATTGCTTACCTGGAACACGAAAATATGCAAAATCTTTTGTCGATGGTCAGACGCAAATACCCAGTATAACCCAATTGAACCATATGTCTATGTCAACCAAATTACCTGGATTCATTAAGATTAATTTCCAATTATGGCTACCTCCGCCCGACAGGTATATGTCTATCATGTAAGGAAATCTATTAAAGAGTTATCTATCCTCAAGGAAGATCGTGGGCTATTGAATCTAAGGCTGAAACTCAAAATCCCTATGTCTAGTTCATTTTAAGTTTACCATATCAATCTTATTGGTGATTAGACAACAAGAAGCATTAAGCTTAAGACTCAACAAACAAACTAAAGAATTACCCAATAAATAATTAAATCAATTATTAAGCCTAGTAATATTGTGTTTCATCACTTCCCTAGAATAAAATAAAATGCTGGGGTTAGAGGATCCACATTTAATATTTCTTATCTAGGAATCTCACTTATTATAATATATAAATTATTTTATGCTCTGCTTTCTCAGGAATTAATAATATTAAACATTTAAAACCAGCCATATAGGCGGTAATCCATTTAGTCCAATTACACCAGCCATATAGGCAGTAAGTATCTGTCACATAAAGACCAGTCATATAGGCGGTAAAGTAATTTATATTTAGACCGACCATATAGGCGGTAATAAAGTTTGCCATTAATTAATCCGGTTAAATTATAATTAAGTGAGATTTACCTAGATAATTATATTAAATGTTTCACATTTTACCCCAGCGGTAAATTAACTACAAAACATAAAGTAAAAAAGTAAATAAAATTTTATTACAAAAAGTAAAGTGCATAATTAAAAATACTAAAAGTAAAAATACTAAATTAAAATTACAAAAACTAAAGCACACAAGATGCAATCCTTAGAGTCCTTACAAAACTCAAGGAAGACAATCTTTGAATTCTGAAATCGAACTGAATTTATAGGCGTCAGTAAGGTCCCAGCGTCGCGATGCGCTATTTGTCGATGTGGCACGCTCTGGTTCGTCGGCTTCAGATTCTGGATAAGGTGATAAGGTGACACGTGGCAAGGTGGTTAGATCTCAATAATTGTGACATGTGGCGGCTTCTGATTGGCTGATTTCAGATTCTTATCGCCCATTGTCAATTGCGGATAAGTGAGCCAATAATTGATGCTGACGTGGCGACACGTGGCAAAGTGATTGTCAGCACCATAGAATTGCGACACGTGGCACGTTGTGATTGGCTGATGATGATGTGGCGGTGATGTGGCATGTTGACTCGGTCAACTGATGATGTGGACGATAACGTGGCTGACAGGTGGAGTGACACGTGGCGATGATGACTGTCGACACCGTAGGATGATGACACGTGGCACGGTGCACGTTAGCAGATCGGCTGTGATGGTGACACGTGGCACGGCGCACGTTAGCAAAGTCAAACTTTTCTCAGTTTCTGACTTGTGGACCTGGCGCACGTTAGCACTGTTCAGTGCATGTTAGGTGTCGCGACGCCTAAGGCTTGCGCGTCGCGATGCGAGAAATGACTATTTTTCCCTTTTCGTCCAATTTTCACTGTTTTGGCCCAAATCACCTCCAGAGTGTCCTGAAACTTTATTTATCTACAAAATAACACAAAACACATCAAAATATTCACAAAACTCAAGAAACTATACAAAATATTAGGTTAAATGAGTGGGAAATAGTGATATAATTACCACTCATCACACCCCCAAACCTAACATTTTGCTAGTCCTCGAGCAAAACACAGAGTAAAATAACATAAACATCTTTAAAATAAAATTTAACTAAGCCACTTTCGTAGGGATCACGGTTGCATTTAGCGTATGCAATAAGCCTTTAAACCCCTAGGTGTCCCAAGTGGACGAGTTGTAGTCTCTTGAGGGTTTACATCAATGATACCCACAAACATTTTACAAAAGCAAAAAGGTAGTGAAACTAATGCACACAAAAGCAAAAAGACAAGCGAAAAGAGAATAAAGAAGTTAATGACTAATCAGGTGAAACTGTTACTCCATTTAGTAGTTGTTTTCTTTCTTTCTAAATTACTGAATATGTAAATTCTCCTAGTATATTTACCATTCTCCATATACACAGCCAAAAAAATATTAAACAACTCATTTTTCCCACAACAGTCATAAGTGCAGTTGATAAGAGAGTAATATTTTTGTCCTAAAGTTCTATCAGATTTCACACCTTTTTGTAGCAATGGAATAATTTTTCTGATTTTACTAATTTTTTTCTTTTATTTTTGATTTTTTTTATTTATATACAATACATTTCGTCTATGTAGCGAGTGTTGGGTCGGTGACTCCCAAACCAGTTGGCTTTAGGGCACCAGGTGTTAAGACACCCCTACTGACTTCATTACTCAGACTTCAGATATATATATTTTTGCAGCATCTTTGATCCATGTAGCGAGCTTTGGGCCAGTGACTCCCAAACCAGTTGGTTTTAGGGCACTAGGTGTTAAAACACCCTTACAGACTTAATAACTCGGATCTTAGAAGTTTTTTTTTTTTACTCCATTGCTTTTTGAGATGCTTCCTCCAATTAAACTAGAGCACTAAATATGACAAACTTTTCAATTTTAGCTCATGTCCGTATGTTACTATGTATGTTGATAATATCTGTTAACTGAGCATATGAAGATCCATTTTAGTCAATTTTATGGAGAATTTACAATTTAAATAATTTAAAATGAAATAAACAAAAATTAACTTGTTTCAAAAATAGGCTTGAGATACGTCTCAGGAGTGGAAACTCCTTACTCAACTATCTTTTACCAATTTCTCTTTTTTAGTCAAAATAAAAACATAAAAACACAAAATTTTTTGTAATTTTGAAAAAATTTCAATTTTTTTTGTATTTTTCGAAAAATTTTGGACTTAAAATAAAAATAACACACAAACTAAAAACAAGGTACTGATCAACTAATTCCCTCCCCCAAACCTAAATGAGACATTGTCCCTAATGTCTTAGACAGTAGAAGAAGAGTTTAGAAGATAATACCTGGTTAGCTGAAATTCTATAGGAAATTAAAGGTTAAGATCCAGATTAATCCGACGTCTCTTACCACGATCGTCTTCGGATCAATTTATCTTTGAAAGGATATGGTCAACTTGTGGTTCAGAGGCCATGAGTTGGTCTATTAGATCCGTAGCAGTTCTGGCAGTAAAGAGGAGTTCTTTCATAGGTTTTGACACGAACCCATTTCTCCGAGCATCATCAAGAAACACACAAAGAAAATCATAAAATCCTTCAACGTTGTACAGTCCAAGCGGTTTCTGGTGTATGTTCAGGTTCGCCCACGATAGCACTATAAAAATTTCCTCCAAAGTGCCCAAACCACCTGGAAAAGCAATAAATGCATCAGCACGGTTAATCATTTCTACCAATCGTTCAGACATACCTGACACGATCAGTTCATCTTCGTTTGATGATCCAATAAGATTTTCCTCTGCCAATGGTTTTGGGATGATTCCCAAAATGTCACTGCCTCCTTCCTGTACGTCCTTTGAAACGATCCCCATTAGTCCAAGATTGCCTCCGCCATATACTAAGTGTATATTTCTTGCAGCTAAGACTCGACCCAATTCCTGTTCTGCTTCTACGTATTGTGGCTTAGTACCTACACTAGTACCGCAAAACACACAGATGTTTTCAACTCGTCTTCTTGAAGTGGCTTCCATATTTTACTCTGGATGTCTTCAAAAGTGCGATGATGAGTTGAATTTATAAGACCTGAAAAGGGTGAGTAAAATAATAGCACTAGTACCTGCCAAATGAAAATTATTAGTTAATAGAAAAATAAGTTGTGATAGTAAAAAAAGGTCTGGATCATGTTGGAGAAAATAAAAGAAAACAACAAAACAAATTACAATTATTAGGAAAAGACAAAGAGATATAATATTTACAAGAAAAGTAGCGGCTTGATTGACGTATTTACGTCAAGGACAAGCTTCCCATCCAATTTTCTTATAAATTGGCAAACAAGGTCTTTTTGAGTTAGGTTCTCGAGACATAACTGTTGTCTTTCTTTTTGAAATTGTGTATGTAATTTGCGAATGGCTATATGAACATATCCACTGGGATGCGTCTCAAGAGTCGAAGATATATTATCTACAGACTCCTTACTCAAGCCATCCCTAATGAATTTAATTTTATCTTCGCGATTATCAGACACCATTCCTAAAGAACGACAACGAGTATTGCAATCCCAACGTGCACATTTGTAACAAACACCCATTTGCTTAGCTCAACGTTTTTCTGCATAGGTGCTTCTTCCAAAACCAGGCAGATGTGAAATAAAAGAGTCACAAGACTCACCTGCCAATCGGACCCGTGCTTCAATTACCCAACGAATATCATTAGGAACACCATGGATCATTAGTAGTCTCATTCGTTCCAAATGAGCTTTGTAAACTTTGATCAGAGATTTTTGAGGGAGAAAAGGAAATTGTTTGTGAAGATTTGCGAGAGCTTCTTCCATCGTCAAAGGACTTAATCTGCAAAAACTAAACACACCAAATTAAATCACACCAAATCACAATATATATAAAAATTGCATGGGTTGACTCCCTGCGAGCGCTAAGTTTAAAGTCGTCAGCCAGACGTGACTGAAATCTTCCAACGGTAAAAGGGCAAAAAGAATTTTGTCCCATTCAGTGCTTGTGCCACCTTTTTAACATTTGTCGCTCCAATGGTTCCTGAAAAGAAAGAAAGAAAATCAGGAGGTCTCGTATGGTGCTTGACCTTGAATGGAAGTTCCATTCTGTCAAGCTTCTGGGTGATGTTTTTGATATGTACTCCCCAAAACAGTGATGTTTCTCCTGAATGCCTGAGATCTTCAATTTGGTCAAACTGTTGCTCCTCCATTTGCTCTGCTTCTTGCTCCACCTTTTCTTCACATATGTATTTTAGGATTTCCGTATTCAATTCTTCGTTCGTCATCTGTGAAATGCATGCTCCATAAGTGTCAATCTGAGGATGTAAAATTATGTATGTTTTTAGGTCTTCATCCTCTGATCTGAGTGAAATGATTGGCTCAGATAGATCTTCTTCAAACATTTGTGCAATGGAAGCTCCAAGATCTTCATTTGGAGGATAGAAAGTTTCATCCTCCTTTGTTGGTGCAGTTGGTACAAATAGCTCAGCTTCTTCATCCTCGTCAGAGTCAGAAGAATAATAAAAATTAAATTGAGACTTTGTTGGTTCAGGCTCCTGAACTGATACCTCTGATTCTTGATACTGCTCAGTCTCGTCCTCTGTTATGATGTCATGATGAATCTTAGGATATTCGAAGGCTTATTCAGTAGAATTTGAATTTGCTCCGTGAGATATGTGATTAAGGTTATCTGTTAATTGTCTAACTTGATCGGTCATCCTCTGTATAGACGCCGCTTGACTCTGAATTTATGCATCAAATTGAGCTTCTCATTCCTCGAACCAATCTTTGAGCATGTGAATCAACTGATCTTCCTCTGATGGTTCTTAGGCTTGTAGAATAATCAAAACAAATGGATCTTGGGCAAAGGGATAGCGGCATCATAATTTTTTATTTTCCGCTGCGCACTCGCGTCCGCTTCCCAACAATGGTATCAAAGCATAGTTTTTGTTTTGATTATTTCTCTCTCATTTGAACTCGATATTGGGTGTGTAAAAGCTCGTTGGAAAGCTAACACCCTGAACTTACTTTTAGGCACAAGTTTTGCATGATTTGGTTAAGATTTGAATTGTGAAATTGCATTTAAAGTTCACGCATCTGTAAAAAATTTGAATAGTAAATTATTTGATTAAAATAAAAGGCAATATCATAATTAAATATTAATCAAAGTTATTTAATGCCTAAAATAATTCCAACATATTAAAACTCATATGCTTGATGATTCTATGTATGATTAGAATTGGCATGATTATTTTAGGGTGCAAGCATCTAGAGACTTTCTAAGGAAATAGAGAGTGTATTGCTTATCCTTTAGCTAAGTAATTATTCCGTGATGAATTTAGAGATTTATTACATTTAAGGCTAATAAATATAAATCACTTGTTTATAATAAAAGACATTATAAAATATAAAAGTGGGGTGGAACCAAGGCGTTAATAAAACTTTCCAAACTAAAGTTAATTTAACCAAAGATATTACTAGAGTTAGATAATGATTTGGTGTCTTCCTTCACTCACTACCTTTTTATAGCCAAAAGGAAAAGCTGTGAAGACATCTATATAATCATTTACTCAAAGCTTACCTTAAAGCATATTTAAAGTGTTGGACTAATTTGGAAGATCTATTGTTTATTCCTGTCGCCAAGGCAATAAGAGCCTAATAGGTAAGGGTATTTAAGAGAGTTCGCTCCACCCTCCATCTGGGGAATTTTCAATGGAGGAATCCATTTGACAGTTATTCACTTAAACAAGCTAAAATCCTCAATAATAATTTAAGTCTAAAAATTTCCCTCCCATTGTAAAGTATAGACCCAAAGGGCTTAAACTGTATTGGCAGGACTAGGCTTTACCAGACTGACCAATACCAATTTGTCCCTAAATCGTACTATTGACAATGGTTTGACTTTTCTGAGTCATAAGACGCAGCGACCCTGAACCCGCAGAAGATGCTGGTTTAACAGAATATCAAACAGAATATCACTTTGTTTTTGCATGTAAGTCCCGATGATGAGCCTCGTACGGAGGCACTACCTTTTAAGTCGCGGAAGTCGCGGGAAACGGACGTCGGAAGGGAAAGGTCAAGAATTGACATTCTGTTGGACTTGATTCGCTTGTTTAGCTTCAGGTTTGCTCGTCAAACCTCCGTTTCAAAAGCACATTTGACCCAAAACCCCGGCAAATCAAGCCCACTCCCTTAGACATCAAAGCCCACGCCCAAAGCCCATGAAACCAAATCAAAACACACATCAAACTCACCTAAAGCCTACCCCACACTCATTAACACCAAAGCCACCCCTTTACCATTTTTTCCAAGCCATTTTAATAACCTCCCCTCACCAAGTCAAGCATAACCCTACACCATTTAAGCCTAGCACTCCACGTCCATTGACTAAGCTACCTCCCTTTCCAATTTTTCAACAAAGCAAGCCAACCCAATTAATGCCCCCCCTTGCCTACCCAATTAATGCACCTCCCTTTGCCAATTTAAAGAGCCCTTAGTTCACCATCCTTCCCCTAGCATCCTGATAGCACCTTAGTAGCACATACTTAGCATCTTCATAACACAAACACATCACAAAGACTCCCCTTGTTCACGCCTACTGCCCCTCACTTCAACCAAGCCCTCATTCAGCCCTTGCATTTCACGCCAATAGCCCCCATCATTCAGCCTTTGCACTTTACGCAAGTCACCCCCCTTAATTCACCAAATTCTGTGCCCAAATACTGACCAGAAAAGTCTCTTGAAATAGCCCACTGCTCGCGCTAAAACACCCCAGAACCAGCCCCTTGTTCACGCCACTGCACCCCCTCATAAACTGCCCTCAAACACGCCCAGTAGCCTCCCTGAAACCAACCCCTTCACGCCTAAAACAACAACCCATCACTCCCCTCAATCCCACATCGATTAGGAAACTACCCACCTTAATTGTCTTCACAATTCACGCACAAACACTTCACAACCCATCACTCCCCTCAATCCCACATCGCCCAGGAAACTCATACCAGCCCTTCACGCATAATCACTCACCACACAAAAAGCCACTCACGCACAAGCCTTGCACAAATCTACCCCTTCCACACGCCACCTTCAAGCACACACATAAACTTTCAGCAACAAAACCCTAAAAGGCCAAGCAACACACTACACACCAAACGAAAGCCCCTGACCTGCAGCCCTCCAATCACGCAATAAAGCCCTTCACACTTCAACGACGCCACTAGCCTTCAAGCCTCCATTCACGCCATACACTGCCCTTCACGTAACCTTCTGACCAGCCTTCACTGCCTCACGCCCCCTGCCCCTTTACACACTCCACTCACGTAGCTCACAAATAACCCTTACAGACCTATAGCAATTCACGCCACACACCCTTATCAGCCCCCTGCCTTCTTCACGTTACTGCCCACTCAATCAGCCCTTAGCCTTCATCAAGCCACAAACTACCCCACGCACACACTTTCAACTCAGCTAACTCACGCAACACAGCCAGTAAATCATTCCAACTGCCGAATAATCCCTACCCTCACTGCCCAAAATTGCACGCATATTAGACCTTGAAATAGCCCAGAAACTGTCCGTAAAAACTACACAAATCAGCCCCTTAACACACTTGAAGCAGTGACCAGAAAATACAACGGAAATCGCAGCGAAACGAAGTGGAAACAGCGAACAAAACAGCAAAACAGCGGAGGAAAACATCGAACCAGCGAACCGGAGGAGTCACGGAGTGTTAACCCTTCCGACGGCCGTATAACGCACTTCCAAGAGACGACACAAAAGGTTAGACCTGAGGGCACACGTTATTTATCTTTCTTCACATGAATAAATAATTTGGCATGTCATTTATTTTACCTCACACGAATTAGTAATTTAGAAGGTAATTATTAGCTTAGAAAGCATGTAATTTATTTTATTTCGCATGAATTAATAGTTTAGAAAATTATTTACCTTTGAAATATGATTTGGTCTAGTACGTTATTTCTTTAAGCATGACTTAGTTATTTTCTTCCGCAATAGGAATTTAATTTACATTATGTTTAAGTCGTATTTATTTAACATGTTTATTGTGTGATATCGAATGTTTGCCGTTATGATAACTAACTTTTAAAGCATATAAACTTAGATTTAAGTTGTGTACGAATTTAGGTGTAGGTTACCTTCTTGCAAACGTATGTTGAGTAGACTTGGTTAAAATTGCACAAATCCGTTCATTACAAGTGTTATAAGTAAGGGACCTTTCTGAACCCAACGGTTTGAGGTCTTCCCTTGCGAGGGGTGAGTGCGGCCTTAAATCATTTTCCCGGTTCACACTGGGTGGCGACTCCATTATTCTCCGGTTTAGTCCCCCGCGGGCTACTCCGTACCCTCGACCAGGCCGCGAGCCTGGAACAACATGCGTCGCCCAGTTTCTGTGTCCTACAATAACCACATATAAACTCGCTGAATCATACAGGTCGAGGTCATCACATACGTATAATCCATCCGTCACAGGTATTCGGATTATCCCGGAGATATAAATAAAAACGTCAAATCTGTATAGGTATAATCCCGTTGACGATTCTATTAACATTCTCTTAATAACACTCATAACTAACTTCTACAGTGTACCACAGGGCCATAGATTTAACAGATTGCGAATTGCATATTGAATACATATGCTCTGTACACAGAACTGACGGATCCTATCTTGATATGCACTAGATATCATGAGGATCAGTCCACACCCAAGGAACAGGCGGATGTCTGATATAAATAGATCGGTGACGTGACTGCCATCAAAGTGTAGAGGATACCTCATACATCCACAGTGGTATCTCAAGTCGAATGACCACTATGCTTACTTGACCTGAGAAAATTCATATTGACGTTGGTGTACCATCTATTAGGAAATCTTCGATGAGTCGTTCAGTGTTTATCAACTATAAACACCTACACGTCTATACGAGTCTCCCCAGACTCATGGTTCATTGGGATAAACCATCATACCAAGTCTCGATATACGACGTGTACTGGTCTACCGGATTTAACTAATCGACCCGTGATAGTAAATCTTGACCAGGAACTTTATTTGATAATATATTTCTGGTAGTGTCACTTCCCAATGTCAATTACAAACTACTTTGTAACTGCGCACTACATTATATATTATCGGGTCTTTGTCTAATATATATATATATATCACTAAATCATATTTAGTTTCAATCTAATCGTAATTAGATCGAATATGTATATAAAAGCAAAAAGTACTACCATAGATAAGTAATATTATGGAAAAATAAATTGTTCGTATTCATGAATCGGACATTATTACGATCCGGATTGGCACTCCGAGCACCAACTCTAACATAAGATATACGGCGCATCGCGACGGGCAATAAACCACTCGTCGCGATGCGGAGGACCAAATTTTGCCTATAAATTGAGGCCGAATTCATTTGGAAAATTCATACATTCTTCTGGGGATTTACTTAAGAATACTAAGAAGATTGTATCTTGTTTGTTTATTTACAGCTTTCTTGTATTTAATTTTTATTTTATGCAATAGATCTTTCTTTATTTTACTTTTCAGTATGAATAGGTAACTCCCCTCTGCTGGGGTGAAAGGTAAAACTTTTATTACTAATATTTAGATTAATCTCCCTTAATTATAATATACAAATTATTTTAAAACTTGACTTAATGGGATATCGCTTTTATGGTCGGTTGGAATTAATCTAAAATCTGACTTAATCAGGATACCGCCTATATGATCGGTTGGTAATGTCATGCAAGTTTATATATTATAATAATGGAGATATCTAAATTAGAATTAATAAAAGTGGATCCTCTAACCTTAGTATTTTCTTTATTGTTAATTTATCTTTTTAATTTTCAAATTTACTTTGTCATTTTCTTTATTTAAGTTTTTACTAGTCCTATATATGTGTTGTAACTAAATTGCATATCTGAGGTTGTGATGAATTCCAATATCATTGTTTTATAAGTTGTTATTTTATGTTTTGGGTAATATAAATGTTTATTTATTGAGTCTTTATCTTAATGCTTCTTATTAACTGGCCAGTAATAAGATTGATTTGGTAAACTTAAAATAAACTTGACGAATGAATTTTAAGTTTCAGCCTTAGACTTAATAGCTCACGATCTCACCTTGGGGCAAAAGACTCTTAGGTAGATTTCCTTCCAAGATAGACATATACCTGTTGGGCGGGGGTAGCCACAATTGGAACTTAATCTTAATGAATTCAGGTAATTTGGTTAATATAGACATACGATTAATTGAATTCTTTGGGTGTTTGCATCTGACCATCGACATAGGCTTTTGCATATTTTCGTGTTCCAGGTTAATAAACCGATATATTACACAAACATGAGATAATCACTTCATCTTTAAAAGATATTGGAAGGATTCACAACCCTAGATAGTTTCATAATATTAAATTTTCCTTTAATTTACTTTCACACTATTTTATTTACTTATTTTCAGACAAAAATCACCATCCAATCATCAAAAAATCTATTAGATACTTGTAATCATTTAACTTCATAAATTGATAGCTAAGTGTAGGCATTGCATTTTTGCATGTGAGTCCCTATGATGAGTCTCATTTGGAGGCACTACCTTTTTAGTCGAGGAAGTTGCGGGAAACGGTTATCGGAAGGGAATCGGCATTTCGTTTAATTTTATCCGCATGTTTAGATCCAAGCTCGCTCATTGGACCTCCGTTTTAAAGCACTCTTGGCCCAAACCCACTCACTAAACCAACACAACACCTAGCTTACCGGGACAAAGCCCACACCACCACCACCTAGGCCCACACGCCCATCACCCTAAAATACACCCAAATTAAATTAAATATTAATTAAATAATGTAATTGAATTAAATAAAATAATTAAACCATTTACCAAATTAAATAAGACATAAAATATAATTATACCAAATTAAAATATTGTAACTTCCTAACTTAAAATATTATATACTAAATTACAGAAATATTATGCCTAATTAAAATCAATCATAACCAATTAAAAATATTGACTTCCTAAACAAACAAATCTCTCCCTAATTAATTGATTTTCTTTCCTTTTTAATCCATGCATAACCCTAATCCCCATACCCTCTCACTATAAAAATAACACATTCCCAACCCTTGCAACCTCCTCCTCTCTCACGGCAAAAAGCCAACAAAAACATAAAAATAACAAACCCTAAGCCTCTCTGATCTCTCGTCCCTCTCTCTTCTCTCTTTGGAACGCAACAAACAATAATAAACCCTAGAACACAGCAGCTCCCTCCCTTTGCTCATATTTCCTCTCGGCAATAAGTACCAACCCTAAGGACCCAGCTCTTTCACGTAAGCAAACGATACACATGCAATAAACCATAGATTATCCTCACACTTCCGCACACTCTATCGACTCTCACACATAGGAGCCCTTCACGTAGCTTCCCACATGTCCCTAAAATCAGCCTCACGCCACACATAGTAATAGCCCTTCAACATATCACGCCAACTCTCCCTAATCAACACTCACAGCCCTTAACAACAAACCTTACACGCCTCAAAACCTGCTCCCTCTCGCAACCCTGCACCAAGCCCTCAGCCAAATTATAAATAACCAGTAACCCATCGGCACTTCAGGCTCCAGAAACACACACTCAGCCTCACACCAATCTGCTCTCATCAATCAAACGTAGCCCTTCCACTAACGCCAAGCCAGAAGCCCCTCACGTCCCTTAAATCTCACCATCTCACAAAATCAAAACCAAAAAACCCTTAAGCCACCGATCAAACAAACAAAGCCACCTGCCCATTGCCCATCTACACAGCAAGCTTCTCAGCCTTTTACCTCACGTCCATAGCCAGCACAAGCCAACACGTCCTCACGCCCACAAACAGCCATGCACCAGCCCTTTAACGCAAGCCACAAGTCCCAAAATCTGCCCTTGAACAGCTGCCCAAATAAGTCTTAGACTGCCACAACTCACTGCCCTAAACCGCACCTCACCGCACTGAAAATACAGTCCCTAACCACCTAAAAAGCTGTCCAGAAACTGTCCCAAAACTGCACCCCGAAACTGCCCACAACAGTCCCAAAATTACCCCAAAACAGTGACAAAAACAGTGACCAGAAAATACAGAGAAAATAGCAGCAAAACGGAGTGAAAACAGCGACCAAAACAGCAAAATAGCGAGCTAAGACGTTAGTCCAGTGAACCGGAAGAGTTACGGAGTGATAGCCCTGCCGACGGCCGTGAAACGCGAGTCTGAAAGTCGACATAAAAGGTTAGACCTGAGGGTACTTTTCCTATTATTTCCATCTATCTTTTTAATTGTTTTATTCATTTTTATCGCATGAGAGTCGTTTATTGATGCATGATTGTGGCCCTTGAGTAAAACGGAAAATATGTCACCTGTTGTGGTATATAGGATGGAAACCCGGACAAAAATTTCATAGACGACTCCGAATTGACGGTAGTATGATCTGTACTCGGTAAACAACTCCACGTACCACTTGAGTAAACGGCGCATATTTCGTTTTATGTTGTTTTGATTTGTTTATTATTCGCTATTTGATTTCCGCATGTTATTTGTTTATGTAATGATGTGATCGAGCGCATGGGTTTAGTAAGTTGGATTAAAGGTCCCCTATTTTCAGGGGTTAAAATCTTTTACCACGATGCTTTGCCGCGCCGGTTGATGTATATTCGGTTGAATGTAAGATGTGTTCAATCGGGTATACGAAGTCCGATGCTGTTGTCTTTATTTTTTATACGCATGATGTGATCGAGCGCATAGGCTTAGTAAGTTGGGTTAAAGGTCCCCTATTTTGAGGGGTTAAAACCCTTTACCACGATGCTTTGCCGCGCCGATTGATGTATATTCGGTTGAATGTAAGATGTGTTCAATCGGGTATACGAAGTCCGATATTATTGTCTTTATTTTTTTATATGCATGATGTAATCGAGCGCATGGGCTTAGTAAGTTGGATTAAAGGTCCCCTATTTTGAGGAGTTAAAATCCTTTACCACGATGCTTTTCCGCGCCGGTTGATGTATATTCGGTTGAATGTAAGATGTGTTCAATCGGGTACACGAAGTTCCATATAGTTATCTTTATCTTTGTACGCATTGTAATGAAAAGCGCATGAGCTTACTATGTTGGACTAAAAGGTTCTCCATTTGGGGGAAGAAAAGCCTAAAAGGCTACCTTTACCACGATATTCGCCGCGTCTTTCATCTATTGATTGCATCATCTATCTTTGTCTTGGTTCGATCTATTATCATTTATGTACCCATGTTATGATAACATTTGGGCATTATTTCTCGTGGTATATATGATGGAAACCCGAACATAAATTTCATAGCCGATTCCAAATGGACGGTAGTATGATCTGTACTCGGGATACAATTCCACGTACCACTTGGAAAAAGGCCCACGCATGTGTTCGTGTCAATTCTAGATATCTTTTCTGCATCACATCACGACATGTCTATTTTAGCATATAGTTGTCCCTTTTTACCTTAAGCATTTGTATTACCTCTTTAGTTATCTATTTCCATTATGCGCTTAATTGTTTTTCCTTAATATGCATGCTTGTATGGATGTCATTTGTTTGCGCTTCTGTGTCTACCAATGTGAAATTGTATGCTTTCCGTATGTCAATTTATCTTTATGCATGTAAATTTGGACATAGATTATATGCAAATAGGTTGTATGCAAATTTAGACATAGATTGTATGCAAATAGGCCGTATGCAAATCTGGACATAGGTTATATGCAAATAGGTTGTATGCAAATATGAAAATGTGTTACATGTGAACTTAGATGAATTTTTGATGTATGCATGCGAACTTAAGAGTAAATTATCCTTGGAAATATGTTGCTTAGGCTTGGTTGAATTATTGCACAAATCATTTCATTACAAATGACATAAGTAATGGACCATTCCGAACCCAAAGGTTTGAGGTCTTCCCTTGCGAGGGGTGAGTGCGGCCTTAAATCTCATTTTCCGGTTCACACCGGGTGGCGACCCCATTATTCTCCGGTTTAGTCCTCGCGGGCTACTCCGTACTCCCAACCGGGCCGCGAGCCCGGGACAGCATACGTCGCCCAGTTTCTGTGTCCCACACTAAGGTTTTAAGTTCTCGTGGGATCGATACATTTTATACTACTTGAGCGATATGTGCTCTTGCGTTACGTGAGTGATATCACCGATCAAAGAATATATTCGGGAGATTTATTTGGTGTAGAGATTTGACAATTTGTACATGTTACAGTTTTACTACATATATTTAAATATTGCTATTATCACAATTCCACTAAACAATCTTGATGGAGAAATTTTGTTTGGAGAGCAACACGTGGGGTAATAATTGGGGCAACTACAATATTTATTGAGACTGTGTTATTGTTGAACAACATTACATAACTTTTATTTTTAATATAAAAATTTATTAATATTTATAATCGAAAATCTATTGGAACATCATAAATTAACTCTACACAATTGAATTTAATTTCAAATATTTGAAAAAATAAATAAATCATTCTTACGAAGTAGGGAACGAACCCCAACCTCATGAATAAGGCGACAAGGTGTTCACAACACCATTAAAAAATAATTCACAATAATATTATATATCTTTCAATACACATTTTAATATATGCATACACAAAACTCTCTCCCGTTAACTATTATTAGAAAGTGGTTCTAAAGATCCAAATCCAATTTACTTGGACTGGGGCCTATATAGGCATAAGATTTTGAAGAAGTGAAAAAAATAATGATATTTGATTCTCTTAGTTTATCTCATCAGTCTCGCTTTTCAAAATTAAAAAACCCTAAAGCCCATGTGGTTCAAGCGCAGGCAAAGCAAACACGAGATCCGCCTGAATCCTGATCCCAAAAAAAGAAAGAAAAAACGCCAATGAGCGGAGTCCGAAAAGTCAAAAAAGTAGAATTTAGCGCTATTTTATCAACAAGTGTTGAGCATTGTTGAAGCTCCTTAACGTCTACATGTGACTCGGGAAAACGAAAACAAAATCGCTAATCCATTAGCCACCTGTCCTAACCCCCCCAACAGTAGACCCCCACGTGTACAGCTATCCACATCCTTTGTCTCACTCCAAAACCGTTCTCATTCATCCCTTTATTTTATTGTAGAGGAGATGGAAGATCATCATCACCACTTTGTTGTTTTAGCTCTTTATTTGCAAAAATTCATTAGCATGTCCAACGTTTGATCA
>SKCR01054925.1:0-29321 GCA_019454045.1 Zanthoxylum bungeanum | reverse complement strand
TGTTGATGTATGCATGAGAACTTAGAAGCATGATACTCTTGGAAATAAATGTTACTTAAGCTTGATTAAATTATTACACAAATCCTTTCATTACAGGTGACATAAGTAAGGGACCATTACGAACCCAACGTGACATGAATCCAACAACTCAAGGAACATTAGATCCTTTGCAATTGCCAACAGGCCCAATCACACGCCAAAGAGCTAAGAAGATCAGAGACGCAATGGCGGGGCTAGCGCAGAATGCCATGGTCAAGTGTGACAGACAACTCTGGGGCATATTGGCGTCACATGAGGGCTTCAATGGAGTGGGTCCGAAGCTATTTCACTTGACCCAAGTCATACCAGAGTAACGCACCAGCAATCTTGAAGCCGAGTATATTTTTAACGGATCAAGCCGATTCAAGCCCGACACTAAATATTCGGCCAGGACAAGACTTATTGGACTTTATGACACATCATTATGCCTTTATACATGGAATCCACGAATTTGGAGGACTTTTGGTGCAAGGAAACAACTTTAGACAAATTTGGAAAAGTTTTCCACATTTGTTGACTTTTATGATTTTGTGTTTTTTTGCTTTAGACTTTTTTGGCAAAGTTATTTATTAAGTCTTTGTTTGTTATTGATTAAGTCTTTGTTTCTTTTGACTTTGTGTTTGTTATTAAATGTCTATTAAGGGCATGGCCATTTAATAGCCATTAGTTAGCAACTTAGGGTGTTTTAGTCATTTTGCACCCATTAGGGTTTATTTCATTGTACTATTTAAACTCATTTCATCTTAATGAGAACCTAATCACCAAATTTCGAAATTCATCTCCATTGAGAGCTTGGCTTTGTCCAAAAATTGCATAAGGGAGGGATTCCCCTTATTTCATGCAATCGACTTATCTAAGGCGTGGCAACCTTAGTGGCGTCTCCGTGCTAGCAGAACACTTCAAGGAATCATCTTAAGGGTTCTCAAAGACAAGTTCTTTGTGGGTCTTCTTTGTGGCCTTGGAAGGGTTTTGTTCCTACAAAATCAAATTCGCGGTTCTTGGGGTTCTGTCCGCTGCGAGGGGTTTGCTTGGCCTAATCCTCCAAGTGAGTTCCGCGTCATTTGGTATCAGAGCTTAGGGTTCCAAGGTCTGATTTTTCTGTCTTTACTTTGTGTTTTTTTGATTTAGTCTTTATTTTGTTTGTTGGTCATCAAGATACTTGTTCATCTTGATTCTTAGTTTTTGTTGGATCTTGTTGGTTCTTGCCGTTTCTTGTTTATTTGTGATCAAAATAGCATGAATAACATTCTGCCTTTGAGTGTTTTTGATTGATCATGAGTATTTCTTCATGTTCTAGTTTCGGTCTTTGAGTCAAAATTAGAGCTTTATTTTCTTTACTTAAATAAAGTGTTTATTTGTTAATTGTATGTCAGAAACAGGCCGAAGAGGCATATCATGAGTGCGAGCATTCCTTTCCCTCCAAATATGGTAAACTGACGCTGCAAAAGACAGACGAACCAGAAGATGACTTAAAGAGGCTCCGGAGAACTGACAAACCCACCCAACAGTCTGACACCAATCTCGGCAACTCCAATCTAACCCACACATGGCCAGCACAGACGACCAGACCCTAGAAGAATAGAGGCACTGGAAGAAAAGATGACCAATATCCTCACTCGAATAACCGCATAGAATACACCGAGAGCAAGCAGAGATGCCAAATCTCATCAGACTGTCCTGAGTACAAAGGCCACCCTGAATAGACATCCAAAGAAGAAAGGAATGACGGGGAATTGCCTTCCGGAACCAAACAACTCGAGGTTCTGTTGTCTACAGTCTGGCGACTCCACTGGGGATTTTAGAGAATCGGCCTCGAAATCACGTCTTGTGATGTGTATAATTGTGCATTAGTTGACCATTTCTATAGTGGGTTGAGGGGGTTAATCAAAGGCTTTGTTGAAGCTAGGTGATGGTTGGGTGTCTTCCTTCACTCACTACCCTTCGGGGAAAAGCTGTGAAGGCACCTAGATAAATCATTACTTGTAGCTCGTTGTGACATACTAGTTTGGAGGACTCGTTGTTTATTCCTGACACCAAGCGATAAGAGCCTAAGGGGCTTGGGTACTTAAGAGAGCCTCGCTCCACCTTCCCTCTGGGGAATCTACAACGGGAAATCCATTCGATAGTTAGTCACACACTGTAACTCGTTGGTACGTACCGTAAGGTATAAAAAAGGTGCACTCACTTGGTCGCTTGAACCCTTGAGTGGGGAGTCCTAGTCGTGGGTAATCCTTCGTCAAACGAGAGCCTTTGTCCGCGCCCTGTGAACCCACTTGTGAAACTTAGCCTTGAAAGAACAAAAGATGTGAACTTGTTGGGCCATTTAAACTGGGGCAAGTTTGTGTCCTTTTACAGTTGGGCCAAAAGCTTCTAAAATGCCGGTGGGCCATTTTGTGAATGGGTCTTTTATCATTTGAAGTTATTTAGCCGTATCATTGTAAAGTGCAAACCTGTTGGGCCTTTTTCAACTGGGACAAGTTTGCACCGCGCGATGGTGTGATTAAATACTTTAAAATGATAATGGGCCAAGTAGTTTAAAATTTCCCTTTATATTTTATCTATTACATGCATCGCACACATATGCACTGACACATGGCCTTAAGAGAGGCAACATAGATTCCCGTTGGGTTAGAGAAGAGGGCAGATTAGTCAAAAGACCTTCAGTGAATATGAGTGAATCCGTCAACGAGGGGTCTAGAATGGAACAGATGGAAGCTAACTTCGCCAAGATGACTGAACAAATGCAAGCTCTGACTGCTGCCATGTCTAATATGGTTGTGCCCCGCGCTGCGGGAGGATCTGAGAATGAGAGGCGGGAGAGCCCTCCGAGTGGAGTAAACGATGATGCTCCGGTATTTGATGATGATCTGGCTGACTATGCCGCTGGTAGGATAGCCGGAACTCAGGCTGAAATGCAAAGGCTCCGTGATCAGATGGAGTCTGTCACCCGTAAGCTGAGGGGGAAGCATGAGGATCTGCTGGATTATGATTCAATGACCTTTGAAGAGCAGTTGCCCGCACAGTTCAAAATGCCCGACATCGCAAAGTTTAATGGAATGGGGACCCAAGGGTCCATTTGCGACAATATGTCTCGGTGATGAGTTCGGTCGGCCTGTCTCAGCGCCAAGTCCAGAAAATGTTCGGAATGTCACTCGAGGGTGCACCTGTGGTCTGGTATCATAGCCTTGAGAAGAAGGTTAAAGAAGATTGGAGGGAGTTGGCTGATGCCTTCTTGAAGCAGTATGTAACTGACTTAGAGATCGACTTGTCGCTCCGCGACTTGGAGAATACTAAGCAGAAGCCTGGGGAGAGCTTTAAGGAGTATGTTGACCGCTGGAGAAGCCAGCTCTTGAAAATGCAGACCAGGCCTTCCGAGAAAGATCAGATAAAGATGATCATTAAGGGAACTAAACCCTCGATTTATGGTAAACTCAGAAGGATGACATCGATGATTGCAGACTTCCACCAGTTAAGGGAGACTGTAATGGATATTGAAGAGGAGGAGGCTGAGAACAGAAAGTTCTTTAGTTTGAGCAGGAGGACTGTCGGAGGATCCTCAGGTGCTAAGCCTGTTACTGCGGAGGTTGCGGCCATAAGGAATAGGCGTTTTTCTAACTTGGGCAGACCTTTGTCCAAGGTATTGGAGAAGCTACTGAGGCAAGGGCTGTTAAAACCCCTAGAACCAAAACCACTCCCAAATCCTCCCCCGTCAAACCTAAAAATGAGCCGTTTCTGCCATTTTCACACACAACAGCCTGGCAATGACACCGACAACTGTGCCCGGCTTCGCCATGAAGTCCAAGACCTGATAGACTCCCAAAAGATCCCTGACCCTGAAAAAGAACAACCTAACACTCACCGCAATCCTCTACCCAATTATCACTCTGTTCCCCCACCTACTTACATGATCAACTCTGGCCTACCAAAAGACCTTGTCCTCCGAACCTTTGACCAAACAGCCTTTTGCCTCGGTATTTGGGACAGTAATAGTGAAGATGAGGCGGAACAGAAGAAGGATTTCTGGGAAGACTTCTCAAGTGGTGGTGAAGAAGAAGAAGTAAAAGGCATGACCCGGAGTGGGCGCTTTTACAGTGATACTGTTGAGAAGGGGAAAGAAGTGCTAACAGACGGCCGAGAAGTGACTGAGAATACTGAGCCTGTCGAAGGAGATGCGGTGTTGAAGCAACTGAAGAAAACCCGAGCACACTTAAGCATCTGGGAGTTGTTATGTGCATCTGGAGAGCACAGGCGGGCCATGGTGGAGGCTTTGAGCAAAATAGTGGTACCCGAGGACGCTAATCCAGCAATGTTTGTGGGGTCAGTGCAGAAAGAGGCTCAACATATTACTTTCTCTGATGAAGAACTCCCGGCTGAAGGAAGAAACCACAACAGGCCTCTTTTTATCCGAGCTGAGGTAAGGGGCAAGAAAACTTCATGTGTGATGGTGGATGATGGCTCTTCCATCAATGTGTGCCCATTGAAAATTCTGGCAAGGTTGGGTATTAAGCCAACTGAGTTGAGCCCTTCTAACATGACTATCAAAGCCTATGATGATAGTAAACGAGGAGTCGAAGGTACTTTTGTCGCAATTGTCAAGGTTGGCCCAGTAGAAGATGAAGTTGAATTACAGTGCTGGACATCCCAGCAACATTTGCCTTATTGTTGGGAGGCCTTGGTTTCACGAGCTTGGAAGGGTGCCATCTACTCTACATCAGATGATTAAGTTCCCATATGAAGGGGAAATTGTCACCATACGAGCTGAAGCAGATAATGCTGTAGCCACCTTGGAAATACAACCTTTTACGAGGTTCCAAGTGTCGGCGACTTTTGAAGAGTGGGTGGATCCCAAGGTAGCCCGAATTATGGAAAAGATGAGATTTGAGCCAGGCCAAGGTTCGAGACTGCCGGATTTCAAGGGGCAGAATACTCGGAAGGGCTTGGGATACCGTTCTGATGATGACAAGCCAAATCCAAGAAAAAGGGGCTGCAGTTGATGGAATGCTTCGTCAAAGCATCGAGGTATCAAGGAGAGCCTGAACCTGTAGAAGTGAACGGGATCGTTGTGCCAGGGTTCGAGATCTTCCAGGACATGTTGGGAGAAAATCCGCTGGTTGAAGAAGTGAAGAAAGAAGAGTGGGAAGAAGAACTTATGAAGTTGGAGACTTTGACTCTCGAAGAAGACAAGAAATTTGAGAAGGACCCTGTTGAAGAGGGAGAAATATCTGTAGAAGATGAGGATATTTTCCTCCCAGATTTGTTTGAATGTACTCCTTTTGTCATTGGCAATAAAGACAATAATTCTGCTTACTTGACTGAGTCTCCACTTTCTAACTTGCATGACTTAAGCATATTTGATATCAACTCTGTCAAAAAAAAACACATTCAACCTCGGTACGCCTGAGAGCCCCAAGGAAATCTTGATTGCGAATGAAGTTACCGCCGAAGAGCGGAAGAACTTAGAAGAGATATTGATTAAATATGCCAAAGTGTTTGCTTGGTCTTACGAAGACATGCCTGGGGTCGATCGAAGTATTGCCCAGCATGCGATACCAACATATCCGAATATGAAGCCTGTGAAGCAAAAGCTCCGACGGATGAGACCCGAATGGGCCGAGAAGGTCAGAGAGGAAGTTAAGAAGCAAATAGATGTGGGATTCCTGGAAGTAGTAAAATACCCCGAGTGGTTGGCCAATATCGTGCCTGTGCCGAAGAAAGATGGCAAAGTCAGAATGTGTGTTGACTATAGAGATCTTAACAAGGCATGCCCGAAGGATGATTTTCCTTTACCGCATATAGATGTACTTGTAGATAGTGCGGCGTTGTCTGCTATGTACTCATTTGTGGATGGGTTCTCAGGATACAATCAAGTGCTCATGGCCGAAGAAGATAAGCACAAGACCGCCTTTGTTACAGAATGGGGTACTTACTGCTATAAAGTGATGCCATTTGGGCTGAAGAATGCTGGAGCCACTTATCAACGGATGGCCAATACTTTGTTTCATGACTTAATGCATAAGGAGATTGAAGTATATGTAGATGACATGATGGTCAAGTCAGAGACAAGAGATGGGCATATAGAAGCGTTGGAAAAGTTCCTTGAACGAGTGGACAAGTACAACTTGCGGTTGAATCCTAAGAAGTGTGTATTCGGAGTAACGTCAGGTAAGTTACTCGGCCACACAGTGGGAATGGGTGGAATAGAAGTGGATCCTGAAAAGATAAGGCTATTACAGAAATGCCGGCACCAAAGACAGAGAGAGAAGTCAGAGTTTTCCTAGGAAAAATCCAATATATCAGTCGGTTCATTGCCAAGCTGACGTCAGTATGTGAGCCCATATTCAAGTTGTTGAGGAAATCAGCCGGTAAAGTGGAACGAAAAGTGTCAGGAAGCATTTGACAGGATAAGGGAATATTTGGTGAAACCTCCCGTCCTGAAACCTCCGAAACAGGGCAGACCTTTGGTGCTTTATTTGGCTATTGAACCCGAAGCGCTGGGGGCGATGATGGTACAAGCCGATGAGACAGGAGTAGAGCACGCCATCTACTACCTCAGTAAGAAGCTGCTTCCGTACGAAGCTCGCTATCAGGAAGTAGAGAAGATTTGTCTAACAGTAGTATGGGTGTCCAGGAAATTACGCCACTATTTCCAGTCTTACAAGATCCAAGTGGTCGCAAAGGAGAATCCTTTGAAGTATCTACATTCGGTGCCTTCACTAGTTGGAAAGCTGGGCAGGTGGTTAGTACTGTTGACTGAATTTGACATCGAGTACCTCACTTCAAAGGTAATCAAAGGGCGAGCCGTGGCAGAATTCCTAGCCTTGCAACCTGTTGAAGGGGATCAGTACAAGTTTGAATTCCCCGACGAAGAAATCCAAGCTATAGCAGTCCAAGGATGGAAGATGTATTTTGACGGAGCAGTGAACTGCAAGGGAGCCGGAATCGGTATTGTAATAGTAACCCCTGGGGGAGAGACTTTGCCTATGGCCAAGAGGTTGACGTTCAGGGTAACTAACAATATGGCTGAGTATGAAGCAGGTGCATTCGGCTTGACTGCATTAATAGCCTTGAGAGCTACGAACGTGATGTTTACGGAGATTCAATGTTGGTGATCCGACAGATGCAAGGAGAATGGGAGTTAAAAGAAGAACGGTTGAAGCCATACTTATTCCACCTCAGAAACCTAGCACATGCTATCCCTAACTGCAAATTTCGGCACTTGCCTCGGGAAGAAAATCAGATGGCAGATGCATTGGCAACGCTAGCCGCAACCTGGGAGAATCCAGAGAAATTGGTGATGAGACCACTTGTGTTGGCAACGGCCAGCAAACCGGTTTTTGAGATAGAGAGGATCTTGGGAGTAGAGGTCGATGACGGAAACCGTGGTATTATGACATCCAGAGGTACCTGGAACATGGGAATACCCAGAGGAAGCGAGCAGAAAAGACAGAATCGCCATTCAGAAGTGGCTGCTCAATATGTGAGTCTGAAGGGAGAACTCTACAAAAGGCAAGCGAACGGTGTTCAGCTGAAATGCTTGAGAAAGGAAGAAGCTCAGAAGATAATGGATGAAGTGCATGCTGGCGTCTGTGGACCGCATATGAACGGATTGAACTTGTCCCGAAAGATTGTGAGACAAGGCTTTTACTGGTCAACCATGGAAGCCGACTGCGCGAAGCTGGTAAGGCACTGTCATGATTGTCAAGCGCACATGAATTTGAATCATTTTCCGCATACAGAATTGCACGGGTTGTCAGAACCTTGGCCTTCTCAGCATGGGGAATTGATATGATTGGAGAGATTCGGCCGAATGCGTCAAACGGACATCGCTTTATAGTGGTAGCAGTGGATTACTTCTCGAAATGGGTAGAAGCCGAGTCATTCCGTAATGTCACGGCAAAACAAATGGCTAAGTTCATAGCCCGGAATCTCATATGTCGGTACGGTATGCCGCATCACGTGGTTACGGACAATGGAGTCCAGTTTCAGGGAGAGACCAAGGCGATGTTACAGAGTTATGGGATAGGTCATCATAAGTCTTCACCATACAGACCGCAGGCTAATGGAGCAGTTGAGGCAGCCAACAAGACAATAAAGACGATTCTGGCGAAGATGACGGAGAATTACAAAGACTGGACTGATAAGCTGTCGTATGCCTTGGGGGATACAGAACTTCTGTAAGGACAGCAACTGGAGCTACGCCTTACTCTTTAGTCTACGGAATGGAAGCGGTACTGCCGGTGGAAGTTGAGATACAGTCCATGTGGGTGTTAGTAGAAGCAGAATTGCCTGAACGAGAATGGACCTCGCAGAGGTTTGAGCAGTTAGCATTGATGGATGAGAAGAGGATGAAGTCCTTGCATCACATGCAGATATATCAGAAGAGGTTGGCCCGAGCATTTAATAAGAAGGTGCGTCCTACCAAGATCAAGAAAGGTGATCTGGTACTTAACCAGTCGAAGCCGTCGACGACAGACCCAAGAGGGAAGTTCAGACCAAATTGGGAAGGACCATACATTGTTTAGAAGGTAATGGGAAATGGAGCAGTGAGACTGTCGGACTTGGAAGGGAATGAGTTCACCGAGCCGATCAATATTGACAGATTGAAGTTGTATTTTGCCTGAGGGACAGAAGACTGAATAGTCATCCGCAAAAGACCTAACCCAACGGGATAAAGAGAACTCATGCATGCATGCACACATATAACCCATTATTGCATTCCTTTTTTTTTTGCGTGTTTTGTGTTTTTTGTTTTATATTCACAGGTATTTTAGAATAAAAGAGAAAACGGCAAAGACAAGCTAATCAGAAACAGCGAAAGCACTGTATTGAATTTGGGAAGAAATCCTAAGGCTGAGGTCCACATCGGTGTCAAGATTCAGATGGTAATATGAGGGTTAAGGCCCATTTTGAGTTTGAAATTCGGATATGGATCCCGGGGGCAAAGCCCACATGGTCAGCAATAAAAAGGAAGAATTCCTTTGATTGAGTGAGTGAGTGAGTAAAAAAAAAATTTGAGAGAGAAGTCTTTGATGGTTAAACATATGTCTGGTGATGACATTATGTGCTGTAGGGAGAAGCCTTAGAAGCGAGAAGCGCGAGACGCGCTCTTATCCGGTATTCTGAATGGATTGATCTCGGCTGGACTCATGAAGCACTTGATAAATGTATCTCAACAGTAGAAGCCTGAGCGGTTGATGAGATGGCTAGTTGAAGAGATGGTGGATCGGTGAATGACCTTTTGCCTGGATGTCCACACTGATTTGCCTTTGCTACGATACATGATATGGTTGGAAAATAAAGAAAGAAAAGTCTCTGCAATGAAAAGAAAAGAAATAGACCGCCTATAACCGATAAGCGTGAAGCTACCCATGGGCGAGTATTAGGACCACCATGAGGAGAAATGCTACCTTAAGGTGAGTCAGAAAAAGAAAAAGAAAAAGAGAAAAGAAAAAAAATGAATGAAGGAAAATAATGAAAAGAAAGAGACGATGCAATAAAAAAAGACCATATCATGTTAAGTATGCTACAGTAATCACAGAATGTGACCCAGACATCCAGGTTGGTTAGACCCACTGATCCGATTCTCCGAAGCGAAATCATCGAGTTGGCTAACTTAAGGAATAAGCTGCGAAGGAGCCTTAGCACACACACACACTAGGAGTCCGGTTCAGATCACCCATTCAGGGGATTGGGTTTGAGTATGTCGAATACTTCGAAGATTCTTTGGCTTTGACGCGAAGCATCCGTTGAGGACAAAAATATGTTTAGCTATCGAGATTATCTCAAAGAGAGGCACTACAGTGTGCAAAATAGAGAATCGACATCAGTAGTAGACCTGCCGGGTATGGCATTCTGTGGGCGAGGCCCACATTGGTTCAAATCAGTTTCAGCCAGGTACGGTACTCCGGGCATGGAGGTATCAGATCAGCCAGGTACGGCACTCCGGGTATGGAGATATCAGATCAGCGAGGTACGGCGCTCGGGTATGGAGATATCAGTTCAGCCAGGTACGGCACTTTGGGTATAGAGATATCAGATCAGTTCAGCCAGGTACGGCACTCCGGGCATGGAGATATCCGCGACACCCTAGGTACGGGGTTAGCACTCAGACATTTGTGGCACTCTAGGTACGGAGGCGTCACTGCGACACCCTAGGTACGGGGTTAGCACTCAGACATTTGTGGCTCTCTAGGTACGGAGGCGTCACCGCGACACCCTATGTACGGGGTTAGCACTCAGACATTTGTGGCACTCTAGGTACGGAGGCGTCACTGCGACACCCTAGGTACGGGGTTAGCACTCAGACATTTGTGGCTCTCTAGGTACGGAGACGTCACCGCGACACCCTAGGTACGGGGTTAGCACTCAGACATTTGTGGCACTCTAGGTACGGAGGCGTCACTGCGACACCCTAGGTACGGGGTTAGCACTCAGATATTTGTGGCACTCTAGGTACGGAGGTGTCGCTGCGACCCTAGGTACGGGGTTAGCACTCAGACATTTGTGGCTCTCTAGGTACGGAGGCGTCACCGCGACACCCTAGGTACGGGGTTAGCACTCAGACATTTGTGGCACTCTAGGTACGGAGGCGTTCACTGCGACACCCTAGGTACGGGGTTAGCACTCAGACATTTGTGGCTTTCTAGGTACGGAGACGTCACCGCGACACCCTAGGAACGGGATTAGCACTCAGACATTTGTGGCACTCTAGGTACGGAGGCGTCACTGCGACACCCTAGGTACGGGGTTAGCACTCAGACATTTGTGGCTCTCTAGGTACAGAGACGTCACTGCGACACCCTAGGTACGGGGTTAACATTCAGACCACAGCGACGCCCTAGGTACGGGGTTAGCACGCCAGGTACGGCATGTGGACTATTCAGACATTTGTGGCTCTCTAGGTACGGAGACGTCACCGCGACACCCTAGGTACAGGGTTAGCATTCAGACCACAGCGACGCCCTAGGTACGGGGTTAGCACGCCAGGTACGGCATGTGGACTATTCAGACATTTGTGGCACTCTAGGTACGGAGGCGTCACTGCGACACCCTAGGTATGGGGTTAGCACTCAGACAACCAACATCATCACTGCGGCACTCTAGGTATGGAGACGCAACCGCGACGCCCTAGGTACAGGGTTTAGCATTATCAACTCAGCACAGCAGGCAGACCAGGTGACAGCTGGCGAGCCAGGTAAGTAAAAATGCATTGCATGTACTTTGATAGGATTGTCATTGTCACACACTGCACAAGTCCCATCAAAGAGGGGGCGACTGTAGGCATTGCATTTTTACACATTAGCCCAATGATGAGTCTCGTATGGAGGCAACTACTTCTTTAGTCATGAAAGTCGCGGGAAACGGACGTTGGAAGGGTAAAGTTGGAAAATAGAATTTTCGATGGATTTAATCTCGTTGTTTTCGCTTCGGTTGCTTGTTATACCTCCGTTTCTAAGCTCACCTTAGGCCCAAAACTCCCATAGACCACATACCTAACCCAAACCAAGCCCAAATACCCAAGTCAACCCAAGTCAAACCAAGTCAAACCAAACCTATGCCCATTGGCCATGATTCACGCCCATTGCCTTTTATTTATGTAATTGCACATTAATCACATGTTTAAATCTTGTTAAATCCTTACCTAAATAAAAGAAATCAAATAAAGTCATTACCAAATCAAATCCAATCCCAAATCCTAATTAGGAGATGCATTCCTTATTAGAAATCAATTAGGAGATTCCTTCATAATCTAATTAGGAAAGTCTTCTCTCTTTGCCTATAAAAAGAGGCCTTCACCCCCCATTCGAAGCCTAGCTCATACACCTCTCTCACACGCCTAAAGCATTCTCTTAAGCCTCCATTGCACGCCCAAGCATCCCCCTGAAGCCTTCATTGCTGAGCCTTTAAGATCCAATAGTCTCCATTGCAGCATCTTCCCTCCATCATCAACACCCTTCACGCCCAAGCCCTAAACTTAACCCTCCATTGCCGAGTTCCAGCCCCCATTCACAGCCTTAAAACACCCTCAAATAAAACTTATTCACAGCCCTAAAGTCGCACTAAACACCCTCCAAACACAGCCCCATTCGCAGCCCCAAAACAGTCCCTGAAAACACCCCATGCACCTGTAAACTGCCGCAGTTCACCTTCTGTTCTGGTCGATTTTTGTTGCGTCCTTAGCCCCCAAAACCGTCCTAAAATCACCTAAACACCATCCCCAAAACCTCCATAAAGTTTCCCTAAAAAATCCCCACAAACGCACCTCCATAAGCTTCAAAATCACCCAAAACAGTCCCTGAAAGCACCCCACTGCACCTGTGAACTGCCGCAGTTCACCTTCTGTTCTGGTCGGTTTTTTGTTGCGTCTTAGCCCCCAAAACGTCCTAAAATCACTTAAACACCATCCCCAAAACCTCCATAAAGTTTCCCTAAAAAATCCTCACAAACGCACCTCCCTAAGCCTTCAAAATCACCTAAAACAGTCCGCTAAACCATCAAGACAGTGACCTGAACGTAGTAGCGAAGCAGCCGCGAAACGGACTTGAAAAGCAGCCCGAACAGAAAAATATCGAGGAAAGACGTTGAGTTGGTGAACTAAAAGAGTAGCGGATCATTCACCCTTCCAACGGACGTGTAACGCCCCTTTCTTAGACGACAAAAGAGGTTAGACCTGAGGGCACATTTTACCTATCTTCTTTATTCTTTATTTTATTTTACTTTGATATATAATTGCATGAGAGTCGTTTGAGGCATGATTTGATTGTTGGATGGGCGGGACATGTGTTCCCTTTTGTGGTATATAGGATGGAAACCCGGACGTAAATTCCGTAGCCGAATCCGAATGGACGGTAGTGCGGTCTGTACTCGGGATACAACGCCACGTACCACTTAAGAGACATATGTTTTGTCCCATCCAAACTTGTATTTGAGCATGTTATAGTCTTTAGGTTATTTGTTTATTATTTGAAGCATGGTTTAATTTAATTTGTTATTTATTTGTTAAAGCATGTTTAGGTTGTTCACTATGCATGTTCTTAGTTTATGATGCGTTTGGGTAATGATTCGTACATGTTGATTTAATGGTTTAATATGCTTGTTGTGTTACATTGCGTGGAATTATTTGGATGAAAGCATGTTAGATCTAAGTACCCTTGAGCATGATTATTGGATAGGTGCGGTTGATTTAGTGCACAAATTATATCATCACACAATGACATAAGTAAGGGACCATTCTGAACCCAACGGTTTGAGGTCTTCCCTTGCGAGGGGTGAGTGCGGCCTTAAATCTTTGTCCCGGTTCACACCGGGTGGCGACTCCATGTTATTTCGTATTCTCAAATAGGCCGCGAGCCTAGAAACAGCGTCGCCCAGGTTCTGTTGTCTAAAACTGTATTTGTATTGCTAACACTGACCCTTTGCTTCCTGTGTCCATTTCATCTCTTTTGCAGGAATTCAGTGATGTGCTGACAGAGGACATTCCTAGTGGGCTTCCACCCATTAGAGGTATTGAGCACCAGATAGATTTCTTACCTGGCGCAGTCATTCCCAACAGACCAGCCTATCGAAGCAATCCGGAGGAGACGAAGGAACTTCAGAAGCAAGTGAGGGAGTTGATGGAGAAAGGGTATGTTAGAGAGAAAGTATGAGTCCCTGTGCGGCGTACCAGTTCTTCTAGTTCCTAAGAAAGATGGGTCGTGGCGTATGTGCGTTGATTGCCGAGCGATCAACAATATAACGGTAAAGTATCGTCACCCTATTCCTAGACTAGATGACATGTTGGATGAATTGCATGGTTCCAAAGTTTTTAGTAAGATTGATTTAAAGAGTGGATACCATCAAATTCGCATGAGAGAGAGGAGATGAGTGGAAAACTGCATTTAAGACCAAGTATGGCTTGTATGAATGGTTAGTTATGCCATTTGGTCTTACAAACGCACCTAGCACATTTATGAGATTGATGAATCATGTTATGCGTGCTTTTATAGGTAAGTTTGTTGTAGTTTATTTTGATGACATCTTAGTTTACAGTAAAACATTAGATGAGCATGTTACACATTTGAAGCATGTTCTTGAAGTGTTGAGACAAGAAAAACTGTATGCTAACTTTGGTAAGTGCACTTTTTGTATGGATAGGATTGTTTTCCTTGGTTTTGTTGTAAGTGCAGATGGCATCGAAATTGATGTAGAGAAGGTGAAGGCGATTCAGGATTGGCCTACACCAACGACAGTGACAGAAGTTAGAAGCTTCCATGGATTAGCAAGCTTCTACCGTGGATTTGTTAAAGACTTCAGTAGTATTGCTGCACCACTGACTGAAGTAGTGAAGAAAACTGTTGGTTTCAAATGGGGACAAGAGCAGGAGCGTGCATTCCAGGATCTTAAAATGAAGTTATGTAGTGCACCAGTTTTGGCGCTAACCAATTTTGAAAAGACATTTGAGATTGAGTGTGATGCATCCGGAATAGGCATTGGAGCTGTTCTTATGCAAGAAAAGCGACCAATAGCTTACTTTAGTGAGAAGCTGAATGGAGCAGTTTTGAGGTACCCCACATATGACAAGGAGTTGTATGCGCTAGTGAGAGCCCTTGAGACTTGGCAGCATTATCTGTGGCCTCGAGAATTTGTGATCCATACTGATCATGAATCATTGAAGCACTTGAAGGGCCAAGGTAAGTCGAACAAACGACACGCAAAGTGGTTGGAGTTCATTGAGACATTTCCATACGTAATTCGCTACAAACAAGGTAAGGAAAACATTGTCGCTGATGCACTATCGCGAAGGTATGCTTTACTTACTTCATTGAGTGCAAGAATGCTTGGGTTTGAATTTATTAAAGAACTTTATGCAAATGATACTGACTTTAGTACCATCTATGCTGCATGTGAAAAGTCTACCTTTAATAAATTCTATCAACATGACAGGTTTCTGTTTAGGGAGAATAGATTATGCATTCATGTTTGTAGTATGCGTGAGTTGTTAGTTAGAGAAGCGCATGGGGGAGGTTTAATGGGGCACTTTGGCATTTCTAAGACCTTAGGGGTATTGAGTGAACATTTTATTGGCCTAAAATGCGGAGAGATATTGAGCGTTTGTGTGATAAATGCTTGATTTGTAAAAAGGCTAAATCTAAGGTTATGCCTCATGGGTTGTATACACCGTTGCCTGTACCTAGTGAGCCGTGGGTAGATGTATCAATGGATTTTATATTGGGTTTACCTAGGACTAGGCATGGTAGAGATTCCATCTTTGTAGTGGTTGATAGGTTCAGTAAGATGGCACACTTTATAGCATGTCATAAAACTGATGATGCCACTAACATTGCTGACTTATTCTTTAGTGAAGTGGTACGACTCCATGGAATTCCACGGAGTATAGTTTCAGATCGTGATGTTAATTCCTTAGTCACTTTTGGAAAGTTTTATGGGGTAAGTTAGGAACAAAACTTTTGTATTCTACTACTTGTCATCCCCAAACCGATGGACAGACTGAAGTGGTTAATAGGACTTTGACTCAGTTATTGCGTACTATTGTCTCTAAGAACTTGAAAACTTGGGAGGATTGTTTGCCTTTTGTTGAATTTGCATATAATCGTAGCATTCATTCTTCCACATCTTATTCACCATTTGAAATTGTTTATGGTTTTCAACCACTAACTCCATTAGATTTGTTACCATTGCCTGTTGATGAGCATGCAGGGTTAGATGGAAAAAAGAAAACTGATTTGGTGAAACACATACATGAGAAAGCAAGAGAGCACATACAACGAAAGAATGAACAAATGATTCTTATGCCAATAAGGGAAGAAAACGTGTGGTATTTCAACCTGGAGATTGGGTTTGGGTACACATGCGAAAGGAAAGATTTCCTGAACAGCGTAAATCCAAGCTACAACCGAGAGGGGATGGTCCATTTCAAGTCTTGGAACGGATTAATGACAATGCATACAAGCTGGATTTACAAGGTGAGCATAATGTGTCTGCGACATTTAATGTTTCTGACTTAACTCTTTTTATGCAGGTACAGATTCGAGGTCGAATCCTTTTCAAGAGGGAGGGAATGACATGAATCCAACAACTCAAGGAACATTAGATCCTTTGCAATTGCCAACAGGCCAATCACACGCCAAAGAGCTAAGAAGATCAGAGACGTAATGGCGGGGCTAGCGCAGAATGCCATGGTCGAGTGTGACAGACAACTCCGGGGCATATTGGCGTCACATGAGGGCTTCAATGGAGTGGGTCCGAAGCTATTTCACTTGACCCAAGTCATACCAGAGTAACGCACCAGCAATCTTGAAGCCGAGTATATTTTTAACGGATCAAGCCGATTCAAGCCCGACACTAAATATTCGGCCAGGACAAGACTTATTGGACTTTATGACACATCATTATGCCTTTATACATGGAATCCACGAATTGGAGGACTTTTGGTGCAAGGAAACAACTTTAGACAAATTTGAAAAGTTTTCCACATTTGTTGACTTTTATGATTTTGTGTTTTTGCTTTAGACTTTTTTGGCAAAGTTATTTATTAAGTCTTTGTTTGTTATTGATTAAGTCTTTGTTTCTTTTGACTTTGTGTTTGTTATTAAATGTCTATTAAGGGCATGGCCATTTAATAGCCATTAGTTAGCAACTTAGGGTGTTTTGGTCATTTTGCACCCATTAGGGTTTATTTCATTGTACTATTTAAACTCATTTCATCTTAATGAGAAGCTAATCACCAAATTTCGAAATTCATCTCCATTGAGAGCTTGGCTTTGTCCAAAAATTGCTTAAGGGAGGGATTCCCCTTATTTCATGCAATCGACTTATCTAAGGCGTGGCAACCTTAGTGGCGTCTCCGTGCTAGCAGAACACTTCAAGGAATCATCTTAAGGGTTCTCAAAGACAAGTTCTTTGTGGGTCTTCTTTGTGGCCTTGGAAGGGTTTTGTTCCTACAAAATCAAATTCGCGGTTCTTGGGGTTCTGTCCGCTGCGAGGGGTTTGCTTGGCCTAATCCTCCAAGTGAGTTCCGCGTCACAACGGTTTGAGGTTTTCCCTTTGCGAGGGGTGAGTGCGGCCTTAAATCTCATTTTCCGGTTCACACCGGGTGGCGACTCCATTATTCTCCGGTTTAGTCCCCTGTGGCTACTCCGTACTCCCAACTAGGCCGCGAGCCTAGAACAGCATGCGTCGCCCAGTTTCTGTGTCCCACAGTCTGGCGACTCCACTGGGGATAGAGAATCGGCCCCGAAATATTGTCTTGTAATGTTTGGATTTATGTTCTGATTGACCGTGTCTATAGTGGATAAAATGGGGGTTTAATCAAGAGCATCTTGAGGCTAGGTAATGGTTTGGTGTCTTTCTTCATTCACTACCTTCCTAGAAGGAAAACTGTGAAGGCACCTATATGGCCATCTACTCGTAGCTTATTGTGATGGACTAATTTGGAGGACTCGTTGTTTATTCCTGTCACCAAGCGATAAGGGCCTAAGAGGCTAGGGTACTTAAGAGAGCCTCGCTCCACCCTCCCTTTGGGAATCTACAACGGGAAATCCATTTGACAGTTAGTCACACACCATAGCTCATTGGCACGTACCTTAGTGTATAAAAAATGGTGCGCTCACGTTGTCGCTCGAACCCTTGATTGGGGAGACCTATTTGTGGGCCATTCTTCGCCGGTGAGAGCCTTTGTCTACACTCTTGCGAACCCACCCATAGACCGGGTTTGTATGGTTAAAGTAACAATTATTTCCTTGAATATGTGCTTGTGGACCATCCTCATTTGGATGCAGTTGGACTATTGTCAGAAATGCGAACTTGCTGGGCCATTTAAACTGGACCATTTGTCATGGGATATGGGCTTGTTAGGCCATTTAAACTGGGACAAGAATGTATTTTATGACGATTGGGCCAAAGGCTTCTAAGATGGGCCACTTTGTGCTTGTGTTCGGAACATTACCATTTGGATTTAGTTGGGCTCCTTGTCATGAGATGTGAACTTGTTGGGCCATTTAAACTGGGATGAGTTCACTCCTATGACAATTAGCCCGAAAGCTTCTAAAATGATAACGGGCCGATTTGTTTGAAAATTTTAGTTGATTTAGTATGTTATATCTGTTACATGCATCTCATGCACCTCATACATACATATGTCATGTTAACACCTTCTATGTCTCAAAAAGACATCATAAATACCGTTTGGGTTAGAGAAGGAACAAGGCTTATTAAAAGAACAGTAACAGTCATGAGTGAATCCGGTAATGAGGTATCCCGTATGGATCAGTTAGAGAACGGTCTCACCAAGATTACCGAACAGTTGCAAGCCTTGACTACTGATGTGGCTGGTATGGCTGTGCCCCGTGCTGGGGGAAATTCTGAGAATGTGAGGCGTGGGGAGCCTCCGAAAGGGTTGGGGGATGATAACACCACTTTTGATGATGATATGGCAGAGTATGCAGCAGGCAGAGTATCTGGGTCTCAGACAGAGTTACAGAAACTTCGGGATTAGGTTGAGTCAGTTACCCGCAAGATGAGGGGTAAGAATGAAGATTTGCTGGATTATGACACACTGACTTTCGAGGAACAGTTGCCGGCACAGTTCAAGATGCATGATATGGCTAAGTTTAACGGGAATGGGGATCCAAGGGTGCATCTCCGACAGTTTGTATCAGTCATGAGTTCAGTTGGCCTATCTCAGCGCCAAGTGCAAAAAATGTTTGGAATGTCGCTCGAGGGAGCTCCCGTGGTGTGGTACCACAGTTTGGAGAAGAAGGTGAATGAAGATTGGAGGGAGTTGGCTGATGCTTTCCTGAAGCAGTATGTCACTGACCTAGAGATCGATCTGTCACTCCACGATCTGGAGAATGTTAAGCAGAAATCGGAGGAAAGTTTTAAGGAGTACGTGGACCGATATAGGGGTCAGTTGTTGAAAATGCAAACTAGGCCATCGGAGAAGGACCAGATTAAAATGATCATCAAGGGCACCAAGCCCTCCATCTATGGGAAGCTAAGGAGGATGACCTCCATTATTACTGATTTTCGGTAGTTGAGGGAAACTGTCATGGATATTGAGGAAGAAGAGGCCGAAAACAGAAAATTCTAAGGTCTGAACAGGAGGCCCATTGGGGGGACATCGGGAACAAAGCTCTCTTCTGCTGAGATTGCCGCTATCCGGAACCGAAGATTCTCCAACTTGGGTAGGCCCTTGTCCAAAGTATTGGAGAAGTTGAAGAGACAAGGACTTATGTCACCCCTAGAAGCCAAACCATTACCCAACCCCCACCATCACATTATAACCTAAGCCTTTTTGTCACTTTCACCACCACAAAAGGGCCATGACACCGACAACTATGCCCGACTCCGCCATGAAATCCAAGACCTGATAGACTCCAAGAAAATACCTGACCCAGAAACAGAACAGCCTGACACACACAGAAACCCCTTACCCAACTACCGTGTTGTACCACCACCATCCTATATGATCAATTATGGCCTCCCAGAAGACCTTGTCCTAAAATCCTTTCACCCTCAAGCCATTGCCTGTGAATCTGGGATAGTACTAGTGAAGATGAGACTGAGCGGGGTAAAACTTTTGGCTTGACTTCTCTAGCAGTGATGAGGAAGAAGTAAGGGGAATGACGCGCAACGATCGTTTTTACAATGATATGGCAGAAAAGGGTAAGGAAGTTTTGACAGATGGTAGAGAAGTGGTTGAGACTGCAGAAAATACTGAGGGGGATATAGTGCTGAGGCAATTGAGGAAGACTATAGCACAAGTGAGTATTTGGGAACTGTTATGTGCATCTCGGGAGCATAGGCATGCCATGGTAGCCTTGAGCAAGATTGTGGTACCAGAAGACGCCAACCCTGCAATGTTTGTTGGGTCAGTTTAGAAAGAAGCTTTGCAGATATTTTTTTCTGAGGATGAACTCCCGACGGAAGGAAGAAATCATAATAGGCCTCTATTTATCAAGGCCGAGGTAAGGGGCAAGAGAACTTCATGTGTGATGGTGGATGACGGTTCGTCCATCAATGTGTGCCCGTTGAAAATTCTGGCAAGATTGGGTATGAAAGCAACAGACTTGGACCCCTCCAGCATGACTATTAAGGCTTATGATGACAGCAAAAGGGGAGTTGAGGGTACTTTTGTGGCTATGGTCAAGGTAGGCCCGATTGAAGATGAGGTTGAGTTCATGGTACTAGACATCCCAGCCACTTTTGCCTTGCTGTTGGGAAGGCCTTGGTTTCACAAACTTGGGGGCGTGCCTTCCACTTTACATCAGATGATCAAGTTCCCGTATGAGGGAGAAGTTGTTACTATCCGGGCTGAGGTAGATAATGCCGTAGCTGCCTTGGAGATACAACCTTTCACGAGGATTCAGGTGTCAGCTACTTTTGAGGAGTGGGTGGATCCTAGGGTGGCTAGAATCATGAAAAAAATGAAGTTTGAGCAGGGGTGAAGGTTCAAAATTGCCAGATTTCAGAGGACAGACTACTCAAAAGGGTTTGGGGTACAAATCTGATGAAGAAAAGCCGAAGGTCAAGAAAAGGGGCTGAAACTGATGGAGTGTTTTGTGAAAGCTTCAGGATATCAAGGGGAGCCTGAACCTATGGAAGTTAATGGAATTGTGGTACCTGGGTTTGAGATCTTCCAGGATATGTTGGGTAAGAAGCTGATAGTTGAAGAAATTGTGAAGAAAGAAGAAGAGAATTGGGAGGAAGAACTAATGAAGTTGGAGAGCCTGACTTTGGGAGAGGACGAAAAGTCTAAGAAGACCTGATTGCAGAGGAAGAAGTGTTTATAGATGATGAAGACATTTACCTTCCTGATTTGTTTGAATGTACTTCCGCATTATCCAATAATAAAGACATTTCTTTTGCTTACTTGCCTGAGTCATTTCCATTTACCCTGCACGAATCAAGCATATTTGACATCAGTTCAGCCAGAACTACTGCATTTAACTTTGGTACACTTGAGAACCCCAAGGAAATTCTGATTGCAAGTGAAGTAACCTCCGAAGAGAGGGAGAAACTAGAAGAAGTGTTGGTCAGATATGCCAAAGTGTTTGCCTGGGGTAGACAGAAACATTGCCCAGCACACAATACCAACTTATCCAAATATGAGGCCAGTAAAACAGAAACTCCGACGGATGAGACTAGAATCGGCTGAGAAAGTCAGAGAGGAGGTTAAGAAACAGATAGATGTGGGGTTCCTGGAAGTAGTAAAGTATCCTGAGTGGTTGGCTAATATAGTACCGGTGCCAAAGAAAGATGGGAAGGTCACAATGTGTGTAGACTACAGAGATCTCAACAAGGCTTGTCCGAAAGATGATTTTCCTCTGCCACATATAGATGTTCTGGTTGATAGTGCGGCTTTATCTGCTATGTATTCATTTGCAGATGGATTTTCAGGTTACAATCAGGTTCTCATGGCTGAGGAAGACAAACACAAGACTGCATTTGTTACTGAGTGGGGTACTTATTGTTACAAGGTAATGCTGTTTGGGCTCAAAATGCAGGAGCTACTTATCAACGGATGGCCACTACACTTTTCCATGACTTGATGCACAAAGAGATTGAGGTGTATGTGGATGACATGATGGTGAAATCAGAGACAAGAGTTTGGCATATTGAAGCACTGGAAAGGTTCATTCAGAGAGTTGACAGATACAACCTGCGGCTTAATCCCAAGAAATGTGTGTTTGGGGTAACATCAGGGAAATTGCTTGGTCATACAGTGGGAATGGGCGGAATAGAGGTAGACTCCGAAAAGATCAAGGCAATCATAGAAATGCCTACACCGAAGACAGAAAAAGAAGTCAGAGCATTATTGGGGAAGATTCAGTACATCAGTCGGTTCATCGCCAAGTTAACATCAGTATGTGTGCCTATCTTGCCTTCGACAAAATCAGAGAGTACTTGGTAAAACCTCTTGTATTGAAACCTCTGAGACCGGGCAGACCTTTGGTATTGTATTTGGCTATAGAATCAGAAGCACTGGGGGCAATGATGGTGGTACAGGCTGATGAGACAGGGGTAGAACATGCAGTCTATTATTTGAGTAAGAAGATGCTCCCGTATGAGGCTCGATATCAGGAAGTTGAGAAGATCTGTCTTGCAATGGTATGGGCTTCCAGAAAATTGCGGCATTATTTCCAGTCATACAAGATCGAGGTAGTGGCAAAGAAAAATCCTCTGAAGTATCTTCATTCGGTGCCTTCACTAGTGGGAAAATTGGGCAGATGGTTGGTATTGCTGACAGAGTTTGACATTGAGTATCTCACCTCCAAAGTGATCTGGCATTGGCAACTGTTGAGTGGGATCAGTATAAGTTTGAATTTCCAGATGAAGAGATCCAAGCAATAACAGTCCAGAGATGAAAGATGTATTTTGACGGAGCAGTGAATTACAAGGGAGCTGGAATTGGGATTGTGATAGTGACCCCCGAGGAGAGACTTTGCCTTTGGCCAAGAGGTTGACATTAGAGTGACTAACAACATGGCCGAGTATGAAGCATGTGCTTTTGGTTTGACGGCATTGATAGCCTTGAAAGCCGGGAGTGTGGAAGTCTACGGAGATTCTATGTTGGTGGTCCAGCAGATGCGAGGAGAATGGGAATTGAAAGAAGAACGGTTGAAACCTTACCTTTTTCACCTCAGAAAGTTATCCCCGAGTGTAAGTTTCAGCACTTACCGAGAGAAGAGAATCAGATGGCAGATGCATTGGCTACACTTGCAGCAACTTGGGAAAATCCAGAAAAGTTAGTGATGAGACCGTTGATACTGACAACAACAAGCAGACCTGTTTATGAGATAGAAAGAATTCTGGAAGTTGAGGTCGACGACGGTAAACCTTGGTATTATGACATTCAGAGGTATCTGGAACATGGTGAACTCCCGGAAGGGGCAGGCAGAAAAGACAGAATAGCCATTCAGAAGTTAGCTTCCCAGTATGTGACTTTGAAAGGAGAATTGTACAAGAGGCAAACAAACGGTATTCAGTTGAAGTGTTTGAGAAAGGAAGAAGCCCAGCATGTAATGGAAGAAATACACGCCGGGGTATGTGGTCCGTACATGAACAGGTTGAATCTGTCGCAAAAGATAGTGAGACAAGGTTTTTATTGGTCAACCATGGAAACAGACTGCGCAAAGATGGTACAACATTGTCATGACTGTCAAGCACATGGTAATTTGAATCACTTACCGCACACAGAGTTGCACGGGTTGTCAGAGCCGTGGCCTTTCTCAGCATGGGGGATTGATATGATTGGGGAAATCCGACCAAATGCATCAAATGGGCATCGCTTCATAGTAGTGGCCAATAGATTACTTCTCGAAGTGGGTGGAAGCCGAATCATTCCGTAATGTTACAGCAAAACAGATGGCAAATTTTATAGCTCGGAACCTCATTTGTCGGTATGGTATGCCGCATCATGTAGTGATGGACAACAGAGTTCAGTTTCAAGGAGAGGCGAAGGCAATGTTACAGAGGTACGGGATAGGCCACCACAAGTCATCACCGTACAGGCCGCAGGCAAATGGGGCAGTTGAGGCAGCCAACAAGACTATTAAGACGATTTTAGCCAAGATGACAGAGAACTGCAGAGATTGGGTCGAGAAACTACCATATGCTTTGTGGGGGTAAAGAACATCAGTAAGAACAGCAACAGGGGCCACACCTTACTCTTTGGTCTATGGAATGGAAGCAGTGTTACCAGTGGAAGTGGAAATACAGTCTATGAGGGTTTTAGCAGAGGCAGAATTACCGGAACCAGAATGGGCCGCACAGAGGTTTGATCAGTTAGCACTGCTGGATGAGAGGAGAATGAAGTCTTTGTATCACATGCAGTTGTATCAGAAGAGACTAGCCCGAGCATTCAACAAGAAAGTACGCCCCACCAAGATCAGAAAGGGTGATTTGGTACTTAAGTAGTCGAGGCCGTCGACGACAAATCCGAGAGGAAAATTCAGACCTAACTGGGAAGGACCTTACATAGTGCAGAAGGTAATGGGAAATGGAGCAGTGAGGCTATCAGACTTGGAAGGAAACGAGTTCACCGAGCCGATCAACGTGGACAGATTGAAACAGTACTTTGCCTAAGGGAGAAAGGACCGAGCGGTCACCAAGGGAATTGGCAGAAAACCTAACCCAACGGAGTAGGAAAATCATTCATGCATACACGTAACATTGCTTTCTTTCCGTGTTTGTTTTTGTTTTGTGTTCGCAGGTTCGAAGAAAAGAGAAAGCGGTAGAGATGAGCCAAACAGCGTTAGCGCAGTTTCAGTTTTGGGGATGAGTCCTAGGCGGCGAGGCCCGTATCGGCTTAGGGGGCGAAGCCCCACTACATCATCAGTTTGAGGACGAGGTCCCTATTGTCAGCGGTGTTGGGTCGAGGTGCCCCCGTTGTCGGTTGTAGTTCCGGGATGCGTCCCAGGGTCGAGGTGCCCACTACATCATCATATTGAGGGCGATGTCCCTATTGTTAGCGGTATTGGGTCGAGGTGCCCCCGTTGTCAGTTGCAGTTATCGGGATGCGTCCCAGGATCGAGGTCCACTACAGCACCAACTCAGCTCGAGGCAGCCGACGAGCCAGGTAAGTGAAAATGCATTGCATAACTTTGATAAGATTGTTCAAAGTCACACACTGCACAAGTCCCATCAAAGTGGGGGCGACTGTAGGAATTGCTTTTTTGCATGTGAAACCCGATGATGAGTCTCAGTTGGAGGCACTACCTTTTTTAAGTTAAGGATATTGCGGGAAACGGACGTCGGAAGGGGAAATTCAGAATTAGTATGTCGTCAAGTTCATTTCACAAGTTCACTGTTTTCGTTCGTGCTGAGTTCGTTACCATGTTCGAACGTCAAGCAGATTGCGGGCGTTCATGTAGCGTTCTAAGAGGCGTTCGAACGGTGTCGGTATTTCTGGTTTTGCTGCTAGGCCCACACGCCCAAGGTCTTTAATTACACCCAAATTAAATCAAATATTAATTAAATTAAACATTGAATTAAATAAAATAATTAAATCATTTACCAAATTAAATAAAACATAAAATAAAATCATGCATAATTTAAACAAATCAAATATGTTATATACCTAAATTAAAAATATGATATGCCTAATTAAAATCAATCATAACAAATAAAAAATATTAACTTCCTAATCTAACAAATTAAATGCCTAATCCTAACCAATCACATATATTAACTTCCTAATCTAAACCAAATTTGTCCCCCTTCAATCTTTGACTTTCCTTGCTCAACACAAAATCAAATCCCTTCCTTGTGAGACAAGGTGAAGCCCTAGCCATTCTCTATATAAACAACCTTTCATCAAGACATGATAGCCCTAGCTCATACACATATAGTTCACGCCCAACTCTCTCTAATCTCTTACAATTTACGGCAATAGCACCATAACAATAAAAGAATAATTCTCTTAATCTCCTCCACTCACCAGCCGAAACCAGCCCCATACAGCAGCTCTCCATTACCGAAAATTACACCCCCATGAACACCTTAGATCACCGAAAAATATAGCCCCAAAATAGTCCTCACAGGTGCCGAAAATCACAGCCCCATACAGTCCCTAAAATCCTTAAAACAGTAACATAAAAAACTGCACTCTAAGCCTCTTTAAACAACCGAAAAACACAGCCCTTGAACCTCTAAAAACACTCAAAATAGTCCATTGAAACGTCAAAACAGTGACCTGAACAGTGAGCAAAAATACAGAGGAAACAGCAGCAAAACGGAGGCCGAACAACAATCAAAACAGCAAAACAGTGAGCTAAGACGCTAAACCAGTGAACCGGAGAAGTTGAGGAGCTTTACCCTTCCGACGTCCATGAAACGCAAGCCCGAAAGTCGGCAAAAAAAGGTTAGACCTGAGGGTATTTTCCACATTCGTTTTCTTTTTATTTTTATTATTTATTGAGTATTGTTCGCATGACTGTTATGCTAAAATGCATGTTGTGGCCCTTGAGTAGATAAATATGCATGTATCATGAAATATTGTATGTTGTGGACTTGGAATAAAATAAAAGATGTGTCAACTCTCGCGGTATATCGGATGGAAACCCGGACATAAATTTCATAGCTGATTTTCCGAATGGACGGTAATATGATCTGTACTCGGGATACAACTCCACGTACCGCTTGAGTAAATGGCACCCTCTTTTGTTTTATGTTGTTTTGGTTTATTTATTTTTCGTCATTTGAATTCTGCTTGTTACTTGTTTATGCATGATTCAATCGAGCGCATGGGCTTAGTAAGTGCGATGAAAGGTCCCCTATTTGGAGGGGTTAAAATCCTTTACCAAGATGCTTTGCCGCGCCGGTTGATGTGTGTTCGGTTGAATGTAAGATATGTTCAATCGGGCATACTAAGTTTGAGGTTATTGTCTTTATTTTTATATGCATGACGCAATTGAGTGCATGGGCTTAGTAAGTCGGATTAAAGGTCCCCTAGTTGGAGGGGTTGAAATCCTTTACCACGATGCTTTGCCGCGCCGGTTGATTGTGTGTTCGATTGGATGTAAGATATGTTCAATCGGGCATACTAAGTTTGAGGTTATTGTCTTTATTTTTGTATGCATGACGCAATCGAGTGCATGGGCTTAGTAAGTCGGATTAAAGGTCCCCTATTTGGAGGGGTTAAAATCCTTTACCACGATGCTTTGCCGCGCCGGTTGGTGTATATTCGATTGGATGTGAGATGAGTTCAATCAGATACGTGAGGTCCCACATGGTGGATTTGTTTGTCTATGAATGTGTTGCATGCATCAGGTCTGGTTCTGTTCGAACGCGTTCTCGAATGCCACACGAACGTGAACCTTCTGTTTACCGTTCGATCGCGTCCTCGAACGCTACGCGAACGCGCACGCATTTTCTTAGTGTTTCATGCATCAGGTCTGGTTCCGTTCGAACGCGTTCTCGAACGCCACACGAACGTGAACCTTCTGTTTACCGTTCGAACGCGTTATCAAACGCTACGTGAACGCGCACGCACATCTTCTTAGTGTTTCATGCATCAGGTCTGGTTCCGTTCGAACGCGTTCTCGAACGCTATACGAACGCGAACCTTCTGTTTACCGTTCGAACGCGTTCTCAAACGCTACGCGAACGCGCACCCACTGAACTAAGTTTTTTCATCATCAGATTTCGCACATAATTATCCATAGTAGCTATTCCTTCGTATGATGAACCTGATTGTTTCTATGCATTATGCAAGATTGTGTAGGTGTCGTTCATCTGTATTCCCCACATATATGAGTATAATGTGCTTGTTAACTGGTATGCTTGACGTACGTTAACCTTTATGTATGGAAATTGAGACATAGATTACATGCAAATTCTGACTAGCAGGAGCCTGATCAACTCCATGCATGGTAGTGTTGTTCCTCACTCATGTTCTTTATGTTTCTCTTACATTGAAGACAATGCCAGTTTTAAGTTTGAGGTTGTGTGCATGTACATGTAGTGATAGTTCTTGGTATTTTTTTTAAAAAAATTTAATCCTTGAGAGTAAAACATAAGTCTAATGATGAATTTTATTTGCTTTATCTGAAATCTTAGAAACGATAAGTTCCCAGTTGATTTTTATATCTGATGCCTTGAGTAGGTGATCTAAGTTAGACTCTTAAGCACTTACAATAGGTTTTTAGCAGTAAGAACCTAGGTAGTTGGCAAGTGATTAGTGTTGGGGTTTTGGGCAAAGGGCGCTGCGGAAGCGCTGTTCGGGCGAAATCGTAATTTTAAAACTTTTAATTACCGAATAAATTATTCAATATCCAATATGAATAATTTATTCATATTTCACCTAAACAATATTTATTTGATATCAAATAACGACATAAATAACTAAGAACGTCGCGAAACTTTAACGAAAATGTTTTTCCGCAAAATGGCATAAAATGCGTTTTTGACCGAACCAACTACCTAATACACATGAGGTGACAAGAAACCCACTTGGATTCGAAATCCAAGCAAACCCCAAGCAACGGACAGAACCCCAAGAACCGCGAATATGATTTTGTAGAAACAAAACCCTTCCAAGGCCACAAAGAAGACCCACAAAGAACTTGCCCTTGAGAACCTTTAAGATGAATCCTTGTAGTGTTTTGCTAGCAATGGAGACGCCACTAAGTTTGCCAAAACTTAGATAAGTCGATTCAAACTTGAAAAGGGGAATCCCTCCCTTACAATAATTCGGCCATAGCCAAAGCTTTAAGCTTTTTGAGTTTACAAATTCGTTCGTTTCTTCAAATGAAGAAGAAAGTAAGTTTAAATAGTGTTACAAAAGAAACCCTAAAGGCAAAAAGACAATAATGCCCCTAAAAACGAAATTACACAAATATCAAGTCTTTAAGTCTTTAAAAGCCTAAAAAACTTTATTCTAAACTGATTTGGGCCAAGTGAAATGGCTTTGGGCCCTTTCCATCGAAGCCCACATGCGCCTCTATTTGTTGGTTGCAGCTGGCCATAAAACTCTCTGAACTAATCCCGCCATTGCTTCTCTGAGTCTTTTGGTCCTCTGCCTCGTAATTGGCCCTTCTGGTACTTGTAATGCGTCATTTGGTTTGTTGTCTGCCTGGATCATGTCATCCCCTCCCTCTTGAAAAGGATTCGACCTCGAATCTGTACCTGCATCAAAAGGAGTTAAGTCAGAAACATTAAATGTAGCAGACACATTATACTTACCTTGTAAATCCAGCTTGTATGCATTGTCATTAATCCGTTCCAAAAATTGAAATGGACCATCCCCTCTCGGTTGTAGCTTAGATTTACGTTGTTCAGGAAATCTCTCCTTGCGCATGTGTACCCAAACCCAATCTCCAGGCTGAAATACCACACGATTTCTTCCCTTATTAGCATGAGAAGCATATTGCTCATTCTTTCGTTGTATTTGCTCTCTTGCTTTCTCATGTATGTGCTTCACCAAATCGGCCTTCCTTTTTCCATCGAGCCCCGCGTGCTCATCAACAGGCAAAGGTAACAAATCCAATGGAGTTAGTGGCTGAAAACCATAAACAATTTCAAAAGGTGAAAATGAAGTAGAAGAATGAATGCTACGATTATATGCAAACTCAATAAATGGCAAACATCTTCCCAACTCTTCAAATTCTTGCCAACTATAGTGCGCAATAATTGAGATAAAGTCCTATTAACTACCTCTGTTTGTCCGTCAGTCTGTGGATGACATGTGGTAGAATACAATAGTTTGGTGCCTAGTTTAGCCCACAACACCTTCCAAAAATGGCTAAGGAACTTAACATCTCTATCAGATACAATGCTCCTTA
>SKCR01054924.1:0-29382 GCA_019454045.1 Zanthoxylum bungeanum | reverse complement strand
AGTGGTATCATGAGCTTTGGTTATTCTTTGGGTCGTAAAACCGATTAACAGAGCTTCCGATCGGAAAATCGATTCCGACGAAAGTTGTCAAAAATCCAATTTGAGGGCACCATCAGCTAGTTCACGTCGAGACGAGCTCGGTGGTATTTCCGCGGTGACCAAACGGAGGCCGGACGACTCCAAACTCGCCAACACGCGCCGGCGAGTGAAGAAGATTCTCGGCCACGCGCTACACGCGCCTCTGGAGGTTGAAGACGAGTCCAGTCAGCCGCCACGTCAGCTCCACGTCATGCCCAGTCAGCGCCTAGTCATCGCCACGTCACCCTGCCACGTCAGCTGACACGTCATCTTGCCACATCAACGGCCACATCACCTGACACGTCAGCACAGCCGGTCTCACTTGCCACGTCAGCAGCCTGGTAAAATTTCATTAGCCCAATGAAGTTTTGAAATTTACAGTTTTGGCCCTAGAACTTTTAGGAATTTACAAATCAGCCCATGTGTCGGATTTAGACCAACGAAGTGTCTTTCCATTCCACCATTTTCGACCGTTCCGGACGCAACGGTGACCTCCGATTTGTGAAATTCATCCCCGATTTTATTTTATTTTCATTTTAAACTTGAAAACTTAAAATGGAAATGGAAGATTTCCATTCTGGTGCAATGATTAAACTAGCTACAACTAATTACTCCCTCTGGAGACCTCGGATGATAGATTTTTTACATTGTAAAGATCTGTTTGATGTCATCGAGTTGAAGGGAGAGAAACTAGAATCTGTTAAGGAGTATGACTGGAATAACTCAAAAACAGAACTTTGGGTCAGATTAGGCAGTGGATCGGCCATAATGTCTTCCATCATGTAGTACATGACACATATGCTTATGAAATGTGAGGAAATTGGAAGACATTTATGGAACACACGGAAACTGGGCGACGCATGTTGTCCTAGGCTCGCAGCCTAGTTGGGAGTACGGAGTAGCCACGAGGGACTAAACCGGAGAGTAATGGAGTCGCCACCCGGTGTGAACCGGGAAAATAGATTTAAGGCCGCACTCACCCCTCGCAAGGGAAGACCTCAAACCGTTGGGTTCGGAATGGTCCCTTACTTGTGTCACTTGTAATAAAAGGATTTATGTAATAATTTAATCTCAGGCTTAAATAACACTTATTTCCAAGAGTATCATGCTTCTAAATTCACATATACAAAATAAAACTCATACATACATTCACATATATCTCACATCTAAGATTGCATGCTTGGAAATACCTCAAAGTAACAACGAACATACAACTTCATTCAGCATATCACATTCACTAAAAAAACACAAGCATACATAATACCGTACAAGCATACATGTGAGCACTTTTCCAAGTGATACGTGGAATTGTATCCCAAGTACAGACCGCATTACCGTCCATTCGGAATCGGCTACGGAATTTATGTCTGGGTTTCCATCCGATATACCACAAGAAATAATACTCCAAAGTCATCATGACATAGGTGTATGAATCGTAATGCGTTAAATCAAGACTAAGGCAAATGACACAAATAATGGAATAAACATGCTTTTCATTATGATGTGCACAAAGATAAGAATGACTATATGGGATTTCATAAAAAAAATCACCTAAGAAACAATTATACATGGCATGTGATGAATATGTCTCAGTTCAGTGTGTTCGCGTTCGTGTAGCGTTCGTAAACGCGTTTGAACGGTAAACAAAAGGTTCGCGTTCGTATGGCGTTTGATAACGCGTTCGAACGGAACCAGACCTGATGCATGATAAGACTAAGAAAGTGCGTGTGCGTTCACGTAGCGTTCGAGAACGCGTTCGAATGGTAAACAGAAGGTTCGCATTCGTGTAGCGTTCGAGAACGTGTTCGAACGGAACCAGACCTGATGCATGATGAGACTAAGGAAGTGCGTGTGCGTTCGCGTAGCGTTTGAAAATGCGTTCGAACGGTAAACAGAAGGTTCGCGTTCGTGTAGCGTTCGAGAACGTGTTCGAACGGAACCAGACCTGATGCATGTAACACAAAGAATAAAGACAACAATGTCAAGCTCAGCATGTCTGATTGAACGTATCTTGCATTCAACCGAACACACATCAATCGGCGCGGCAAAGCATCATGGTAGAGGGCTTTAACCCCTCCCCGTAGGGGATCTTTCAATCCACTAACTAAGCCCATGCGCTCGATTGAATCATGCATACATAGAATTGAAAGCAATAATAGCAAACTAGTATGCCCGATTGAACGTGTCTTGCATTCAACCGAACACACATCAACCGGCGCGGCAAAGCATCGTGGTAAAGGGCTTTAACCCTTCCATAGGGGATCTTTCGTTCCACTTACTAAGCCCATGCGCTCGATTGAATCATGCATACAAAGAATTGAAAGCAATATATCAAACTAGTATGCCCGATTGAACGTATCTTGCATTCAACCGAACACACATCAACCGAACCGCGCGGCAAAGCATCGTGGTAAATGATTTTAACCCCTCCAATTAGGGGACCTTTCATCGCACTTACTAAGCCCATGCACTCGATTGTATCATACATAAATAAGCAACATGCAGAATTCAAGTAACGAAAAACATAGATAAATCAATCCAACATGAAACAAAAGAAGGTGTCGTTTACTCAAGTGGTATGTGGAGTTGTATCCCAAGTACAGACCGCACTACCGTCCATTCGGATTCAGCTACGGAATTTACGTCTGGGTTTCCATCCTATATACCACAAGAGACGACACTCTTTCACATTCATCCAATACCCACAACACACATCATACACAAACAATATTCCACAAATAGGTAAAACACAGTCAAAATAAATAACAAAAATCAAATGAAGATGAGCGTGGGAAGTACCCTCAGGTCTAACCTTTTAAGCCGTCTCTCGGACTCGCGTTTCACGAAGATCGGAAGGGGTAAAGCTCCGCAACTTTTCTGGTTCACTGGTTTGTCTTTTCCTTCACTGTTCGGCCGCTCAAGCTACTGTTTTGACTCTGTTTTGCTGCTGTTTCCTTGTGGTTTCGCTGCCGTTTCCTCTGTATTTTCTGCTTACTGTTTGTGGACTGTTTTGATGTTCTTGATGGACTGTTTTGGGTGTTCTTTTTGGTATTTTAGGCTACTGTTTTTGGCGTAGTTTTACTGCTGTTTTAAGGTGACTTTCGGTGTGCGTAACTGCTGTATTTGGCTATGAATTTTAGTAATGTGAGGGAGTGTTTGAGGGTTGTTTGTTTTGGTGATGTGAGGGATGAGATGAAGAGAATCGTTTCTCTTGTGATTTGCGCGTGATGTCTATGTTTCTTGCTATAATTTTCATGTGAATTGTATGTATGAGCTAGAGAGGTTTGAGAGCCAGGGTGGCTATGTTAGGGGTTGTTTATATAGAGAAGGGCTAGGCCTTCACATTGTCTCACAAGGAAGGGATTTTGGCATTCAATTAGGATATGATTTAGTATTAGACAAGGAAAGCAATGGATTTGATTGGGGGACATGTCTTGGCTAGATTAGGAATACAAAATATTTAATTGGTTATGATTGATTTTAATTAGGCATGACATCTTTTTAATTTAGTATGTGATTTGTTTAGTTAGGAAGTTAATATATTTGATTTATCTTTATTAGGTATGATTATATTTTATGTTTTATTTAATTGGTAAATGGTTTAAATATTTTATTTAATATTTAATGTTTAATTTAATTAAATTGGGATGTGTTTTATATGGCTTTGGGGGGCTAATTGGGCTGGGGTACGAGGCTAGCAGCAAAACCAGAAATACCGACTCCGTTCGAACGCCAATTCGAAAGCGGCACGAACATCCGCAATCTGCCTGACGTTCGAACGAAGTAACGAACGCAGCACTAACGAAGACAGTGAACTTGTGAAATGAACTAGATGACGTACTTATTCTGAATTTCCCATTCCGACCTCTGTTTCCCGCAATATCCTTAGCTAAAAAGGTAGTGCCTCCAACTGAGACTCATCATCGGGTTTCACATGCGAAAATGCAATGCCTACAACATGTTCCAGGCCAAAACAGCTCGGAATAAAACCTTAATCATGAGGCGTTTGGTGAACCTGAAACTACGGAGTGGAACTTCCGTTGCAGAACACACCAACGAGTTCCAAAGCCTGGTGAACCAGTTGTCTGCAGTAGACATGCTGTGATATCGTGCGTGTTACCTGGCAAAAAAAATAAAAAAAAAATTGCTTTTGAAAGTTTATAAGAGAGAGACATATGCGTGATAGCAGAGAGCAAACGAAGATAAGAATAAAAAAAAATCATTTTCTCTCTCCTTCCTCTTTTCCCTCACCCTCTCTCCCTCACTGCCAAATTTTGTAAACGTCGTCGCCGCATCACCGCTGACCACCTTCAGCCACGCGCCAGACCACCGTGTAGCTGTCGCCGTCAGCTTTCCAGATCCGCCGAGATCAGGACCATCAGCCTCCGAACTCGCCTCTACGCGCCGCCGGAAAGGGGACAATACGCCGCCGATCTTTTTGCATTTTCCGGCCGTCTCCAGTTACTTTTGACGGCCACCTCCGGCGAGTGAGTGTTTTTCAGGCCGAGAACTTTCCAACGCCAGTGGTCACTTCCTGATCCGATATCGTTTGGGGTGTTTTCCGTTTTGTAATTACCGGTAATTCGGGAATATTACTGGAATTTGAGATCCGACCGTTGGATCGGCGATCCGATCGCATCAGCTTGTTGTTCTCGATTATACGAGCATTTTGATATATATATATTCACCGTTGAAAGTATCTTATTGTGGGGTCCGTTTTTTGGTGGTGGGGTCCGATCTTCGTTGTGGGGCCCACTTGTCTCGTTGAGCGTTCAGCTAGTTCCGGAGCCTTTGTTGCTGTTTTTTCTACTCAGCATAGATGTTTGGAAATATCGAGTTGATTGTCGTTATCGACTTTGCAATTTGAACGACCGATTGAGATTCTTAGCGAGAATATAGGCATATTCGAGACTTTTGCGTGGATCGAGGTAAGTACACTCTGTGGTGATTCTCTTAACATAACTGTTTGATGATTGATGGTTGTTGTGAGAGTCGATATATATATATATATATATATATATATATATATATATATATATATATATATATATATATATATTTTGTTATATATATTTACATATTTTGTGAGATATTATATTGAGATATTAAAAGCATGATAAATATGAAATCATGATTGTTGAGATGAGATTGATGGATTGGATGCGAGATGTGATTGTATTGGATGATGTGTGTTGTTGTGTTATGCAGCCGGATTTTGTATAATAGTGGTCGGATTTGAGATGAGATGTGATGATACATCAGATGGTATGAGATTATAGAAAACCTTGGGAGTTGTGATGAGGTACTCTCCATTGGTTTTTGATATGGGGGTATACGGGGACTCCCCATTGGTTATAATTCACTCACATTTTGTGAGTTGATACGGGTGGAAACCTTGGGAGTGGGATGAGGGAACTCTCCCATTGGTTTCAATCCGGGTTAGTACTAAACCCGGATTAGCAACCATGTTTGATGGATGTTTGTATTATTGGGGGATTATGTATGAGAAGATATTATTAATATAGGAGATTCGCAATCTGATATTATATAATATATCTATATATCATATATATATCATATATATATATATATATATATATATTATTCTTATATATCATATATATATATATGTCACACCCGTCCCCTTAGGTAGAGTAGGGGTGAGACGGAGACTAGAAACTGGCAGAGTTTCCCCTGTAATATGGACTAATCCTCCAAATACAAGGAAAAATCTAAACTGAAAAATAAAATTTCATCATAAAACTAGGATCTCCATGATCCAACTCAACATAATATCCATAAAGGAAATACAATAACCTCAGTATCAATTAAAGGCTCAATGCCTAAAATCACACAACAAATTCTTCCAAGAAATACATATCTAGAAATACAGTCTCAAAACATAACAAGACACTCTACTGTTGGCACAACCTTTTCTCTACTGGCAGGAATGATGACGAAACAGCAGATGAAAGAACGATCTACTAATCTGCTAAACCTGAAATGTTAAGGAATGGGGGGTAAGCTCACGCTTAGTGCAATGGATCACAGCTCAGTGCCGTGGATAATCAAGTAACAAGGTGGATCGAACAAGTCTTTCATAATATATATAAATACATAAGCTGTAAATCAATATCTCAAACATTTACTTGAAATCATAAATCTCATTTCTCAAAAACTAAATCATAAATCTCATTTCTCATAAACTCATTTCTCATAAAACTCAAATCATAAATCTCATTTCTCATAAAACTCATACTGCTCAAAATACTCTGTAATGATAAATCTGTTTATTCATCTATATGCACAACCTCATGACAAATACGGCAAAGCTGGCAACATGGGGCTTCCCCACGGCAAAACTGGCATCCGGAGCAAACTGGCAACGTGAGACCTTATCTCACGGCAATAACTGGCAACATGAGACCTTATCTCATGGCAATAATCTGGCACATATAAGTACACGGGGTGCATCCTAACATAAAAATCATTTCCAAAATCCATGCTCATATATCTCAAATCATGCAAGTTTCTCATATATCACAAACACATGATTTCAACATAATCAATATTCGATCCATACCTTATAGCAAAATATATAAACTTTCTGAAAACAAACTCATTTAATGCATTACCTTAAAATTCATTTAAGAAAACATACATACTATATACTTTTGAAAACATCAATGTTACAGGTTTATCCACGCACCTGGTGAGCTGACTACTGAGAAAGGAACTAGGCAGCAGGACCGTCCCTGCTTACGGTATCACGATCACCTAACAGACAAAAGAATTTACTATAAGGAACATAATCCTAACTAGAATAGATGAAAGAATATGCGAGAAACGTGGTTCGGTCGTTCTCGCAAACTTAACGAAAATTAAGATTCGGAGGTCCGTTACTACTCGGAATGGTCTGAAATTCGCGGAGGATACTCGAAATATCGGCGGCGAAATTCTGTCTGGCGCGTGGGTTCCACGCGCCACCTCTCCCGTCCGCGCGTGGGCCTCACGCGCCGCCACATGAGTGGCGCGTGAGCGCCACGCTCCGGCCTAAAACCAGATTTTCTGGTGGCCGTGAATTCCTCTCCTCATTTCGGTTCTAATGGCACTGACGGTTTGTCGATCGGAGTTCCGGATCAACGGGAAATCGAGAAAAACCATAAAAAGTTTCTTACCGAGATTTCTCCGAAAATTGGAAGTTTCCTGAATGAAACCACCACCAAAATGATCATCTCGACGAGATCTACACTTTTCCTTAAAGGCTCGGTTGGGTTTGAGCTACGGATTGATCGGATCAAGGCCAAAACTAAATTTCCTCTTTTTTTTTCTTTTCTTCTTTTCTCTTTCTTCTTCTCTCGTGTCTGCTTATCTTCTCTTTCTCTCTGTCTCTTCCTTCTTATTATCTCTTGTATCTTTCTTTCTATTATCTTTTTTTATCTTTTGTATATGCTAACAGTGTGTGCGAAAATAATAATAAAAACTAATATGGCAAAATTCGTTTGCCACCCTAAACTTGATCTTAACCGCATCTTTAATTCCAAAAATTACCAATATGCCCCCACTAATAAGGGTACTTCGGAAATCACCACTTTCAAAGCTCTTCTGATGCGATTCTCGAAATGTGTTCAACACGAAAGTTGTTCGTCTTGGAAAAATGAGTCTGATGGTTCAAGAACCAACTCGATCGGAGTTCGTTTGCTAAATTCATGCCCAAAACTGTAAACTATACGCATATAGTAAAAATCGCGTAACTGATTCTTGGTCCCACGAGTTTTCTAACACGAAGAATATTCATTTCATATTATTCTGATCCACATTCCATCACTTAAACACTATTTCTTCATTATCATTCTATTCCAAGACTATATCGTCAGTCTGAGAATCTCCTAAAACAGTCCCGAAAATCTGGGATGTTACAACTCTCTCCCCCTTAAAAGAATTTCGTCCCCGAAATTCACATACCAAAGGGTGAAAACAATGAGGATATTTATTCCTCATGACTTCCTCACGCTCCCAAGTTTGCTTCTGCTTTCGAGTATTTACCTCATAGGACTTTCACCAAAATGAATCGTCCTGCTTCTCAGCTGTCTCAACTCTCTAGTCATAATTTCCACTCGTTCTTCAACATAAAGTCAAATCTTTTCTCAACTAATCTAAAAGTAGTAGTCGCATTCCTTCCAATCACTGCCCCTTTTTTTTTTTAAACTTGTGCCCCAACTTACAAACCAACTATCCCATCACATAAAGAAGAGGCTCCACCTAGGGTAGTGCATAGACAACAGCTGTAAAGAACTTTTAGCAATATACGCAAAATCCACTATCTTAAGTTTCCCATTATTGAAAAGGGGATTTGCAGGTCCCCAAATATCTGCTTTACATCTAATCAGTGCGACAATTATTAATCCTTCCAATTATGCATGGATACTGTGAAAGTATCTTGTCATGAAGAATTATTGATATCTCTCTCTATAAAGAGATGCACGAGTTCTTAAGGTATTACTCAAAAACTTCTTCAATGGCATCCTCATCTGTCAATCCTAACCCATATTCAAGATCTGTCAGAGCTAAGGTGATATACCAAAAGCTTTGTAAATGGCCAGTCATTGATCGAGCAGTCATAGATTCTAAATATGTCCGAGACCTTTGGAGAGATATCTATGATTGTCTCAATGAAGCTCCAACCGCTCTTTTGCCTAAAGAGATTGCAATGGACATCGCAGCAAGAGTCCTACCAATTTCTTGAGATGGTGTTACATTCTTAGAACCATTTGGAATGGAAAAACAGATGGTTTAATCCAATACGAAAATAATTCAGCTATTGTTCATTGTGGATATCACAGATTCCACTCCACAGTTTTCATCAACAGTCATGATTTCTTCAATCATCGCCAGTGGAGTCTCGGCACTTGTTCGAACTCGGTTTCCTAAATGGATTTATTCTTGGACCAAGTCCAATCCATCCCAACTATCCTGGTATCTCAGAAGATAGCCTTGGTGAGCTTCCTCCATTCATCAGTAATATTTTTATATCGATGGTATAAACGCCACAAAAGTATTACTGTCTGGATCGAAACCATTACCCCAGAATGGTCGAATGACTATTCGCTCGTCTACCACCCAATTCATCTTATAAGAATCATACCATCACGTCAACTCACTAATTGGAGACTCACTTGTTGGCCATCTAGACCGAAACTTAGAGCTTACTATGGATACGATGATATTTTCCCAGAAGAGATTACTTTTCGTCAATCCTGTGATCTTAGAGCTCTCTCTGCAGACTCAGTCCGTCGAAGCCTAGAAAACAATACAATGATAAAGATTGGCAAATCTTCACTACTATCGAAGAATCACATAGAAGTATCGTTCAGGGCTACAACAAAATCAAGTTTCCTGACAGTCTCGAAATTCAAATCATCGACGGCCTCATTCCAATGTCTCTACGCGCGCGAAACGTCAATGGGAAGATTATCAATTCGAAGATGATCCTGTCCTCGCAACACAACCCAGTTGTTATATTCCATAATGTAATCATAAATATTGATTAATCAAATACGATTATCAATAAGGTCTTCTTTCTCATTTCTTAAACGCCAAAGTTCTAATGCCTTCGCCCTACTAATTCACAACGATATCATATTTATGACAGAAGGTACATGTTACGTACAACCATAGAAATCACGTCGGATTCAACTATATGATTACGATAGGGCAACTATCGAAACTACTGGAAGATGATGAACTGGAGTACCATCTCCGAAAATCGTGGCTAGCGAATCTCTTACAACGGAATCAGGGTTTCCTTCAAAGGTTTCCCCATCATAAGAATTAACCTCCTCATCAACTGGAGGTGCCCTAGAAGGTTTGCCAACATTGCTATCCTACGAGTACGAACTCGACCTGAACCATAAACTCTGAGACGCGGAGGCATCTAAAAACACATGAAAGATGTCAACCGCTAAGAGACATAGAATAACTAATCAAGAAAATGAAGTGTCTACAGAATCTATGAACCCTGGGCTCTGATACCATTAATGTCACACCCGTCCCCTTAGGTAGAGTAGGGGTGAGACAGAGACTAGAAACTGGCAGAGTTTCCCCTGTAATATGGACTAATCCTCCAAATACAAGGAAAAATCTAAACTGAAAAATAAAATTTCATCATAAAACTAGGATCTCCATGATCCAACTCAACATAATCCATAAAGGAAATACAATAACCTCAGTATCAATTAAAGGCTCAATGCCTAAAATCACACAACAAATTCTTCAAGAAATACATATCTAGAAATACAGTCTCAAAACATAACAAGACACTCTACTGTTGGCACAACCTTTTCTCTACTGGCAGGAATGATGACGAAACAGCAGATGAAAGAACGATCTACTAATCTGCTAAACCTGAAATGTTAAGGAATGGGGGGTAAGCTCACGCTTAGTGCAATGGATCACAGCTCAGTGCCGTGGATAATCAAGTAACAAGGTGGATCGAACAAGTCTTTCATAATATATATAAATCACATAAGCTGTAAATCAATATCTCAAACATTTACTTGAAATCATAAATCTCATTTCTCATAAAACTCAATCATAAATCTCATTTCTCATAAAACTCATTTCTCATAAAACTCAATCATAAATCTCATTTCTCATAAAACTCATACTGCTCAAAATACTCTGTAATGATAAATCTGTTTATTCATCTATATGCACAACCTCATGACAAATACGGCAAAGCTGGCAACATGGGGCTTCCCCACGGCAAAACTGGCATCCGGAGCAAACTGGCAACGTGAGACCTTATCTCACGGCAATAACTGGCAACATGAGACCTTATCTCATGGCAATAATCTGGCACATATAAGTACACGGGGTGCATCCTAACATAAAAATCATTTCCAAAATAATGCTCATATATCTCAAATCATGCAAGTTTCTCATATATCACAAACACATGATTTCAACATAATCAATATTCGATCCATACCTTATAGCAAAATATATAAACTTTCTGAAAACAAACTCATTTAATGCATTACCTTAAAATTCATTTAAGAAAACATACATACTATATTCTTTTGAAAACATCAATGTTACAGGTTTATCCACGCACCTGGTGAGCTGACTACTGATAAAGGAACTAGGCAGCAGGACCGTCCCTGCTTACGGTATCACGATCACCTAACAGACAAAAGAATTTACTATAAAGAACATAATCCTAACTAGAATAGATGAAAGAATATGCGAGAAACGCGGTTCGGTCGTTCTCGCAAACTTAACGAAAATTAAGATTCGGAGGTCCGTTACTACTCGGAATGGTCTGAAATTCGCGGAGGATACTCGAAATATCGGCGGCGAAATTCTGTCTGGCGCGTGGGTTCCACGCGCCACCTCTCCCGTCCGCGCGTGGGCCTCACGCGCCGCCACATGAGTGGCGCGTGAGCGCCACGCTCCGGCCTAAACCAGATTTTCTGGTGGCCGTGAATTCCTCTCCTCATTTCGGTTCTAATGGCACTGACGTTTGTCGATCGGAGGTTCCGGATCAACGGGAAATCGAGAAAAACCATAAAAAGTTTCTTACCGAGAGATTACTCCGAAAATTGGAAGTTTCCTGAAATGAAACTACCACCAAAATGATCCTCTCGACGAGATCTACACTTTTCCTTAAAGGCTCGGTTGGGTTTGAGCTACGGATTGATCGGATCAAGGCCAAAAACTAAATTTCCTCTTTTTTTTTCTTTTCTCTTTTTCTCTTTCTTCTCTCTCTCGTTCTGCTTATTCTATCTTCTTTCTCTCTGTCGGGTTCCTTCTTCTTATCTCTTGTATCTTTCTTTCTTATCTTTTCTTTTTTTATCTTTTGTATATGCTAACAGTGTGTGGTGCGTAAAATAATAAATAAAAACTAATATGGCAAAATTCGTTTGCCACCCTAAAGAAGGGATCTTAACTTAACAGCATCTTTTATTCCAAAAATTACCAATATGCCCCCACTAATAAGGGTACTTCGGAATCACCACTTTTCAAAGCTCTTCTGATGCGAGTCTCGAAATGTGTTCAACACGAAAGTTGTTCGTCGGGAAAAATGAGTCTGATGGTTCAAGAACCAACTCGATCGGAGTTCGTTTGGCTAAATTCATGCCCAAACTGTAAACTATACGCATAGTAAAAATCGCGTAACTGATTCTTGGTCCCCCGAGTTTTCTAACCGAAGGAATATTCATTTCATATTATTCTGATCCACATTCCATCACTGAAACCACTATTTCTTCATTATCATTCTATTCCAAGACTATATCGTCAGTCTGAGAATCTCCTAAAACAGTCCCGAAAATCTGGGATGTTACAATATATATAGATTACATATATATATAACCCTATTTTGTTGGTGAGGTCATGTTGAGAGAATGAGTGCTTACTTGCTGAGCTTTTTAAGCTCACTCTCCCCTCTTCCCCCAAACATTTCAGGTAGTTCGCGAGAATAGCAGGAGCAGTACCATATTTGGATCCACGTGCCACAGTTGTATTTTCGGGTTGGTCTAGACATTCGAGTCGTCATTTGTATTTTTTTAAGTCTTGTGTTGTAAACCATAAAAGTTGTGTATACTTTATGGGTTTGTAATTTGTGATGTATTATTTGTGTGTTTTAAATTGGTTGATTTGGCATATAGAATGCTTGAGCTAAAGAAGTCTATGAACCTCTTTCTAGGGTTGAGCCCGCTCTAGGGAGGGGGTCGTGACACATGCAACTGGCAGACGAAGTTCAAGCCCTCTTGCTACTCAGTTCTCTTCCTGATAGATGGGAGACTCTGGTGGTTACTCTCAGCAACTCAGCTCAAGGAGGCAAACTTACCATGCCTATGGTAAATGATGTCCTGTCAAATGAAGAAGCCAGAAGAAAAGACGTGGGCTCAGATCAAACAGAAGCCCTTGTCTCGGAGCAACGAGGAAGACAACATGAGAAACATCAAGGTGGGAAGAGAGGCAGAAGCAAAAGCAGAGGCAAATCCAAGGACGGGAAAAAGACATACAAGTGCTTCCACTGTGGCATAGAAGGCCACTTGAAGAAAAATTGCCGGAAACTACAACGGGAGCATGGACAAGGCAATAACCAGCCGAAGAAGAATGATGCGGAGACACTAGTAGTTACCACGGTAGATGTAGCTATATGCTTCGGCCAGGAAGAAGCATGTCACACTCGTCCCCTTAGGTAGGGTAGGGGTGAGACGAAAACTAGAAACTGGCAGAGTTTCCCCTGTAATATGGACTAATCCTCCAAATACAAGGAAAAATCTAAACTGAAAATTTCATCATAACATAGGATCTCCATGATCCAACTCAAAGGAATATCCATAAAGAAAATACAATATCCTATGTATCAAATAAAAGCTCAAATGCCTATAACCAAATAACAAATTCTTCCAAGAAAAACATAACAATGACACTCTATTGTTGGCACAACCTTTCTCTATTGGCAGGAAACGATGACGAAACAGCAGATGGAAAAGATGACCTACTAATCTACTAAACCTGAAATGTTAAAGAAAGGGGTAAGCTCACGCTTAGTGCAATGGATCACAGCTTAGTGCCGTGGATAAACAAGTAACAAGGTGGATCGAATAAGTATTTCATACTATAAATAAGTACATAAAGCTGTAAATCAATAAATTCAACATTTACTTGAAATCATAAATCTCATTTCTCATAAAACTCATACTGCTCAAGAATACTCTAAATAATAAAGCTGTTTATTCATCTATATGCACACTCTTGTGACAATACGGTAAAGCTGGCAACATGGGGCATCCCCACGGTAATAACTGGCATCCGGAGCAAAACTGGCAACATGAGACCTCATCTCACGGTAAATAATCTGGCACATATATGTACACGGGGTGCATCCTAACATAAAAATCATTTCCAAAATCCATGCTCATATATCTCAAATCATGCAAGTTTCTCATATATCCCAAACACATGATTTCGACATAATCAATATTCGATCCATACTTCGTAGCAAAATATATAAACTTTCTAAAAACAAAATCATTTAATGCATTACCTAAAATTCATTTAAGAAAACATACATACTATATACTTTTGAAAACATCAATGTTACAGGCTTATCCACGCACCTGGTGAGCTGACTACAGATAAAGGAACTAGGCAGCAGGTGCGTCCCCGCTTACGGTATCACAATCACCTAAAAGACAAAAGAATTTACTGTAAGGAACATAATCCTAACTAGAATAGATGACATAATATGCAAGAAACGTGGTTCGGTTGCTCCCGCAAACTTAACGAAAATTAAGATTCGGTGGTCCGTTACTACTCGAAATGGTCTGAAAATCACGGAGGAGACTCGGGAAATTGGCACAAACATTTTGTCCGGCGCGTGGTGGCCACGCATCGTTCGCCCAGGCCACGCGTGGGCCTCACGCGCCGCCACATAAGGCGCACGTGAGCGCCACGTGCCGGTCGGATCAAGAAAATTTCGACGGCCGAGCGTTCCTCTCCTCATCCCGGTTCTAATGCCGCTGACGGTTCGTCGATCAGAGTTCTGAATCAACGGGAAATCGAGAAAAACCATAAAAAAATTTCTTGCCGAGATCTCTACAAAAATTGGGAGTTTCCCGAGATGAAACCACCACCAAAATAACCATCTCGACGAGATCTACGCTTTTCCTTAAAGACTCGGTCGGGTTTGACTTCGGATCGGCCAGATCGGGACCAAAACCTCTCTTTTCTCTCTTTTCCTCTTTCTTTTCTCTCTCACGTATGCTTCTTTTTTTCTTCTATTTTGTGGCTGCTGTGGTGAATTTAGGGTTGTGTGTGTGTAATATATACTAACATGGCAAATTTCATTTGCCACCCTAAACTTGTCCCTAACAACATTTTCATTCCAACTTCCACAAACTTAATAATTTAGTCCTTAAATTCCACTCACCAAAAAAAAAATAAAAAAATAAAAAAAAATAAAATATGGATAAAAATAATTTGGGGTGTTACAAAGCATGCCTTCACACCGCAACTCAGGATGTCGAGTGGGTGGTGGATACTGCAGCATCCTACCACGTCACTCCTCACAGGGATTTCTTCACAACATACAAAGTATGAGACTTTGGAGCAGTGAAGATGGGGAATACCAGTTCTTCTCAGATAGTAGGAATTGATGAAATACAATTGCGAACAAATGCAGGGTATACAATAACCCTGAAGGAGGTTAGACATGATTCAGAACTTCGGCTCAACTTACTCTCGGGGGTAGCCCTTGACAAACAGGGATATGCTAGTCACTTCAGCAACGGCACTTGGAGGATGATAAAAGGTGCCATGGTCATCGCCCGAGGACATATCTGTGGAACATTATACAAGACTCATGTGAAGATTTTTGCAGAAAGCCTAAATGTAATTGAACCGGAGGCTTCTCAAAATCTATGGCACCATAGACTCGGTCACATGAGTAAAATGGGGTTGTCTACCTTGACAAAGAAGGATCTAATCACTGTCTCCAAAAATGCTGCTCTGGATCCTTGCAATCACTGTCTATTCGGTAAGCAACACAGAGTCTCTTTCAATTTCTCTTCTACAAAGAAATCAGAGTTACTCAGTCTGGTGTACTTTGATGTATGTGGTCCCTTGGAGGTAAACTCACTAGGCGGTAACAAATATTTTCTGACTTTTATTGACGATGCTTCTCGGAAAGTATGGGTGTATTTTCTGAAAACAAAGGATCAAGTCCTTGACTATTTCAAACTGTTTCATGCCATGGTCGAGCGTGAAACATGGAAGAAACTGAAGTGCTTTCGCACAGACAATGGAGGCGAATACACTTCCAGGGAGTTCGATGCCTACTGCGGAATCCACAGCATTCGACATGAGAGGACTGTTCCACGCACCCCACAACACAATGGTGTCGCTGAAAGAATGAACCGCACCATTATGGAGAAAGTCATAAGCATGATCAGTATGGCTAAACTGCCAAAGTCATTCTGGGGAGAAGCTGTTTGTGCCGCCTGTTACCTAATCAACATATCACCATCTGTACCGTTGAACTTCGAGATTCCGGAGAAAATGTGGTCTGGTAAGAATCCCTCATATTCTCACCTCAGAATATTCGGATGTTTAGCATTTGCGCATGTATCCAAGGAGCTCGGGCAGAAGCTCGATGCAAGGACTACTTCATGCATCTTAATAGGCTATGGAGACGACGAATTTGGATACAGGCTATGGGACCCGAAGGAAAGGAATGTTATCAGAAGCAGAGATGTAGTGTTTCTTGAAGACCAAACAATAGAAGACATTGAAAAGCCCAAGATGCCTTCTAAAACCAGTGTCGACAATGCTGATGCAAATCCAGACAACCCCAGCACCAACACCAGTGGCTACAGATGATGATGGGGTATAAGACATGTCAGAAGCAGAACCAGAGGAGGAATAAGGTGTTGAGCATGGGGAGTTGCAGCCTGCTCCATCAGAGGCTTCAGGATCATCCACAGATCCGGATGACAACAGACAGCCAAAACCTCCAGTACGAAGATCTGAGCGAGGCCGGATTCCATCAGCCAGATACTCATGATCAGAATACATTCTGCTTACTGACGAGGGGGAGCCAAAAACCTTCAACGAAGCTGTATCTCATAAAGACAAAGACAAATGGCTGCACGCAATGCAGGATGAGATGGAATCTCTGCAGAAGAACAACACTTATGAGATAGTCAAGCTCCCACATGGAATGAATGCACTGAAAAACAAATGGGTATTCAAGCTCAAGAAAGATGGCAGCGGGAAAGTGGTGAAACACAAAGCTCGGCTAGTTGTCAAAGGATTCCTACATAAAAAAGGAATTGACTTTTGAGGAATATTTTCACCAGTGGTAAAAATGGCTTCAATCCGAGTCATCCTAGGATTGGTAGCCAGATTGAACTTGAAGCTTGAACATATGGATGTCAAAACATCATTTCTTCATGGTGATCTAAATGAAGAAATCTACATGGAGCAGCCAGAAGGATTCAAGGTTTCAGGAAAAGAAAACCTTGTTTTCAAGCTGAAAAAAGCTTGTACGGGCTCAAGCAAGCACAAGGCAGTGGTACAAGAAGTTCGACTCATTCATGGTGGGTCAAGGCTACAAAAGAACTGCAGCAGATCAGTGTGTATACATTCAGAGGTTTCCAGATGGAAATTTCGTTGCTCTTCTACTGTATGTAGATGACATGTTGATTGTTGGACAAGAAGCAACGAAGATTAGCCAGTTGAAGAATGAACTCTCCAAGGCTTTCGACATGAAAGACTTAGGACCAGCTCAACAGATTTTGGGAATGGAGATTGTTCGTGATAGACAGAACATGAAGTTGTGGCTTTCACATGAAATGTATATTGAACGGGTAATCAGAAGGTTCGATATATAGAAAGCCAAATCAGTCAGCGTTCCGCTAGCGCACCATTTCAAACTGAGCAAAAGTTCGTGCCCCTCATCCAAGAAAGAGATAGAGGAAATGTCAGCAATACCATATTCTTCAGCTGTTTGAAGCCTAATGTATGCAATGGTATGTACCAGGCCAGATATTGCACACGCAGTGGGTGTAGTGAGCCGTTTTCTCTCTAACCTTGGAAAACAACACTGGGAGGCAGTCAAATGGATTCTCAGGTACCTCAAGGGTACAACGAAGTTTCGTCTGTGATACGGGGGAGCTGATCCGATCTTGGAAGGCTATACAGATTCAGATATGGCGAGAGATCTTGATGGTAGGAAATCTACATCAGGATTCATCTACACTTTTGCAGGGGGAGCTGTGTCATGGCAGTCAAGATTGCAGAGGTGTATTGCATTATCCACAACAGAGGCTGAGTACATTGCCATAGCTGAGGTAGGAAAGGAAATGTTGTGGCTAAAACATTTTCTCCAAGAGTTAAGGATCAAGCAGACAGATTACAAGATACATTGTGACAGTCAGAGTGCTATGTACTTGAGCAAAAACTCAATGTATCACTCCCGGACGAAGCACATTGATATTCGCTATCACTGGATACGCGAGGCGATGGATCAACAATTGCTGAGACTAGTGAAGATCCATACATATGAGAATCCAGTAGACATGTTAACAAAGGTGGTTACTCGGGACAAGCTAGAGTTGTGCAGAGACATAGCCGGGATGACAAAACTCTCCACATAGTCAGAGTGGGGAGATTCAGAGAACTAGGATTGGCTTGATCCCAACTCAGGGTACGTAGGCAGTCATACAGATGCAGCCAGGGAGGATCCTTTGGAGGATCCGGTTTGGATGATTGATGGTCGGCTCAGATTTTAGGGCAAATCTTCACCGAGGGGGAGATTTGTTGGAGTCAGCAAGCAAAAGCAAAATTTGTTGAAGAAGCTGACAAAAGCAAAACTTGTTGAAGAAACTGGAAAAATCAAAACGTGTTGAAGAAGCTGGCAACTATAAAAGGAGCACCATAGTTTTGTGAAAATCATCCCAAAGAGTGTAGAAAATACAGAGAGAGTGTGAGATTTTTTTGTTAAGTTTCTAGTTGTAAACTTGTAATCTATTCTTGAAAGTAATAGATAGCAATTCGGTTTTTCCTCAAATACTCTCTAAAGTTATCAGAGAATCACAACATATGACTCAACGTTAGGGTTTCCTGGCCAAACTGATCCCATTTTTGTATGTGAACACACACACACTCAGAGACAATTTATATATGGAGATTGGTTCTGGTTTCTTTGTTATTAAAGAATGTGGAGTCGATTAGGATGGTTCAATGGAGATAAAAAGGTCAGGTTTCTCCAGGGAATAGGAACGACCATTTTTTTTTTTTTTACGGCAAGAGCTTTCCATGATATATAATACAAGTAGAATGAGGGGTCAAAAAATCATTATAAAATAATTAATTGTTCTTTTATTTGTGATATGTGTTATTCTTTAAAATTATAACTCCTTTTAATACAATAAAACCTATTAATTATGGATGTTATAACTTGAATAAATTTTAATAAAATAATTTTTTAACTTCTCCCAAAAATAAATTCTTGTAACTCCTTAAAACATTTAAGTTAATATTAAAATTCATTAAAAATTAACAATTAGTTATATTTGGATTAGGTTAAAATCACTTGAGATGGGTTAGGTTATTTTTAAAATTTTAAAATTAAATTAATTTAAACTCTTCAATAAAATCGATTTAAAACAATCAAAATCAATTAGATGTGATTATTTAAAATATGATTTACTATTAAATGCGGATTAATTAATAGGATTTAGACGGCACAAACTTTCATTTATGAGAAATTATTAAACACTAGAATAATTCAAGAAAAATAAAAAAATAAAATCCACCGCAAGTTATTATGTCCTAGTACATCCAAAGTACGGAAAATGATATGAATATGGTATGCATACATACATGAAGCTAATTTTTTTTTTTTTTTTTTTGGAATCGTTGGAATTCCGCTGTCTAATCATTTTTTTCGAGTTTAAGTATATGTAAAATCGCCGGTTTGTCTCAGGCTCTTACAAGAAATCTCATTCCTAGATTCAAATCCATGACCTCAAGATCTTGAATTCTACACCATTAAGTCACGTTACTCTGGGAGTACACCAAGCTAAATGTTCGTGAAAATCTTCTTTTCCCAAATAAATTTTCAAGTTTCTTGAAAAAAATTGCTTGCAACCGAATCGTTGTGCCCTACTAACAGAAGAGCCATAACGCACTCCAATTGAACTCCATATTCTATAACTCGAGTGACCGTTCTCTTATCTTTCTTAGGCGTAAAAACAAGAATAGAAACCCTGTAAGTAAGAGCCATTGAAGTAATTGCAATCCAGACAGTAACAGTCAAAACCCACATGAAAAATTTCCGCTTGGAAGGCAACCCGGTTATGAGAAGCAAAATTATGCTCAGCGATGCTATGAAACCTGAGTATTGTAAGCAAGATACTGAGCGTATTGCCTTCTGTACTTGTAAGCCATTATTGACGTGCCTGCTTGGTGGGCATCTTGTGAGCCGCCCTCCGTACCAGGGAAATCATCTTGCCACAGGCCACCAGGTGGGTTTAGTCCAGATTGAAATGCCATTGTAGCTATAAGTGATGCTACGACCATCAATGCGTCTCGTTTTCGAGTCAGCCAATCTTCTCTCTTGTCCTTCTGCTGCAAATTGAGGCACTCTTTGGGCTGTGCTTTGATCTTATCATCATCATCATCATCATCGACTTGTGGGATAAAGGGCACAGTTCTGTTAAGAGATGATTGGATTTCAATGGCTTTGAAGGCTCCGGCAGCTCGAAGAGAATCTGCAATGTCTAAATCTTTGACATCTCTTCGGCTTTGTGATAGTATGTCCAAAGCTGTGTATCCGTGCGTGTTTACAGCGTTTACTTCTACGCTCTTATTCATAAGCAAATAGTTTACTGTCTGTAAATTAGAATGGGTAGTAAGATTTCATATACTAAATCAAGGTAATTGATAATTTAAACAGTTTCAAAACCAGATACTTGCGAGGTCAAAGCATAAAAACGTAAATTCGACGGGGCAATTATAAAATCACAAAAATTTATTATAAAATGCAGATTGTTCCGACCAAAGAAAAGTCTAGGCCGGTTCAGCTTCCCTAGTCAAGGAGTTTAACCATATATTAATATATCTATATAGAGGTGGCCTCGGTTCCGGTTCAGACCGAATCGGTTAGAATCGGACGGTTTCAGTTCCGGAACCGGAATCGGAATCGAATTTTTTCGGTTGGATTAGGGTTCATTCCTGACCAAACCAAAAGGAACCGCCAGCGGTTCGAATCGGAATCGTTGAAACCGTTCTATATATATATCAAACTCACGGACGAGTATTGATGAAGGTAATCCTCAACGTTTGAGTTGAATTTTAGGTTGAGTTATGTCTATAAATTTTTATAATAGATTAATATTCTAAAATTCAACTCAGGTCACATTCTGGAAAAAAGATTTGATAATTTAGATTTATTGATGATTTTGAAAGATTGTGTGCTATCGTGTACATATACAATGGAGATTGTTCCGACCAAAGAAAAGTCTAGGCCGGTTCAGGCACTTTATCTTCCCTAGTCAGGGAGTTTAACCATATATATATATATATATATATATATATATACTTCTATATGCCCCATCTGTTACAGTTTATTTTCTATGTGGTATTAGAATCAAACTCACGTGACAAGTATTTGAGGAAGATAATCCTCAACTTTTGAGTTGGATTTTAGATTGAGCTATGTCTATAAATATAATAATAATTCTAAAATTCAACTCATCTTGCATGATTGGAAAATTAAAAGATATGATAATTTAGATTTAATGATGATTTTGAAAGATTGTGTGCTATCGTGTACATTCAAAACATTGTATCACTAATATTTAATCATTATCTGTATTTTTATTCAAACATCTTAGTCCATTAAAAGTCAGTACCAAAATTAGTCTAAATCTCGTGCTATGACTTGATGCATGATTCAATTGATTTGTCACAACTTTCAGTGCATGATTCCAATTTTATCTTATATGCTTTACCTTTCACATTAAACTAAATACATAAGGATATCACATTCGCATACCTCAATTGTTTATCAGCAACTGCAAGCTGCAAGATGCTCATGCCATAATCATCCTTAGCGTTCAAAAAGTCAAGAACATTCACAAATTCCACCAAAAACTTCAATGCCTCCAACTGATTATGCTTCACACACACATGCAATATGGTCTCGCCCCAAATCGTAGTTGCATAAGCTGCAAGCGGCCTGGCTCTGATCAGCTCCACCAAAACTTGAATCCGGCCTTTAATGGCCGCAACATGAAGAGGGTTTCTTCCATCCACATCACGAGCAAAACACATGTCAGGATTGACTTTTAACAGTTCTTTTACAATTTCAACATAACCCTTCAGAGCTGCCATATGAAGAGCCGAATATCGCCGCCGGGAATCTAATTCTCCCGCGAGTTCAGGCATTCTGTGTAGAATCTCCTTTGCAAAATCAAGATTCCCACGTAACGCTGCTACATGCAAAGGGTCTCGTGGAGACGATTCATAACAACTTTATCAAGAATCAGACGATCTTGTTCAAGCAATTGTAACAAGGCTGTTGTATTTCCCTCTGCTGCTGCTTCATAAGCAAGCTTTCCATTCTTTCCATCGTGTACTGTTTAAAGAGTTAATTGATTTTTGGGACTGTTTATGAACTTTGAAAGATGTAATTAAGGACTATATATAATTAAAAGGTGGAATTTTTCAAAGATTAAATTTCAATAAATTTGACGAGACTAATACAACTTATCATATAGATTTTTTTAAAAGGAAAATGGATGGCTATGTTTTTCTTTTATATTAACTTTGATTTGTAAATGGTTGAATATGAGCTCATGCAACAGATATTTAGAAAGAACTTTTCAAGGTTAGGTAATGATTTTTATTTTTTTTAAAATTTAAGGAATTCCTAAATCTCTTCCTTATATATTACACCCCACCCCCATTTAAACTCTAAATAATGTATCTCCTAAAATTTGAACATGTGACCTATTACTTCTACCGTAAAAATTAAGTCAATTAGACTATCTTTTAAAGATTAAGTAAAGGCATTTGAAAAACTTTTATATATATATATATATATAATATATATAGTCAAATTAGCATGCAATAGCGTAATCTGAGTTGGTTTTCTAACGTCTCAATAAAGTTTGTTGTCTGGGTTTAAAATTTAAAGAATAAGAGGTTAAAATATATTTAAATTTATCCACTCCTTATCGAATTAATTCATACTTGTCAAATGAAACCGCTTTTATATGAATATGACTCTCATATCATTTAAAAATCTAAGGGGATATATAATTCATCTTCAAAAACTAGATTAAAAATCGATGACTGTCTTTTACTTACATTATTAGTCCAATAATTATTATGAGCTGATATGGGATTATTTTCAAGGGCAAATCATTTTGTGTGGTCTTTGTCATTGCACGTTATAAGTAGTATGTCTACACTCTTGTATGTCATATAGAAAACTATGAGCTAGTTTTTCAATATGAATAGGTCCATCAACTTAGTGGTGGACCACTACACTCCCAATGAAGAGGGCTTTGGTTTAAGTCCTATGGGTCTCAAATTTCAATCTACAAATACATGTATTTATTGTCCTAAAAGAATTCAGATATATAGATTATAATTTGCAATATATTCAAAAAAAAAAATCTTTAAAGACTTCAAAATTTTGTTTGTTTAACAAAAATTTCCGGAACTTCACTACATTATATACCATTCTACCCAAGGGCTTGACTATTCAAAGACAAACTTTGAACGACGAAATAAAACGAAACCTCCAAGCAAGTCGCTTCATATCCTGAGAAGGCAGATTAATGTTTCTCATTTTATATATATATATAAAAAAATTATTCGGTTTACTTGGAGTCATATATTTTTGCTGAAGCAAAATAACTTTATATATATTCTATTTCTCTTATTTCTTAAGTGACACATTTGATTGCATTTGTCATTTTATATTTATGTGTGGAAAAGTATTAGATGTGATGGTAGGATATGGATCAATTAATCTTTTGAAGTCAAAAATCAATTACCTCGACTCTAATCTGTGGAAAAAGTATGTTAAAATATTATAAAATTTCCTCACAACATGAAGTATTATGACATATGATATTGGCCAACCGAATAATAAATATACACGAATTCTAATGACAATGCATCATTTCTAATTTTCTATCATTGACATTGGATATTATTATATATGGGAATAAAAATTTTGGATTAATATTTTTAATGATGTATGCTATATCATTCACACTATGCATGCATATACATTTATCTAATGTATTCAATTGATGATCATTGAAACTATTAATCTCATAGAGATATTATCCCACATTCGCTAAGATTATGTATAAAATGTTTGAGGCCTTGAGCAAACCCTTTTTAATTCTTGAGCTAATTCACGGTTAAAATCCATATAAAAACTTACGCTAGAGAAAAAAATTAAAAAATAAAAATTTGGGGGGTTTTTTAAAGTCAAAATTTTCATTAACTGACCGGATCAAATACTATAGAAGAAACAAAATCGTCAAGCTAAATTACAGGGACTTTGAACTTTAAACTAAACTTGGCTAAATTATCATGAGAAGGTGCATTATATGTTTTTTTTTGGAAACGTTGGAAATTCAAATGTCAAATCACCCGACAAACTTAAGCGGAACAGGTAAAACCCTGACTATCCCAAGTTCTTATAAAAAAAACGTATCCCCTGGATTCAAATTCAGAATCTAAAAATCGAATCCTAAATTCTACACCACTATACCATGCCCTTTGAGGACGAGAAGATACATTACATACTCTAAGTAAATTGAAATGTCCAGCAGTAATGTCATTCTAAAAGCCTTCACCACTGTCAAAATTTGGTGCAATTACCAACTACCACCTTTCATTTAATTTTGATGCTAATCATTGCTCAATTGTAAATCATTTCAACACAAGTTTCAGTGAGTGAACTTAGAGAGTGTTTAGTGAGTTTTTTTAGTTGGAGTTTGTAATATATGTAAATTTTGTTCAAGTAATAATATAATTAATTTTTCCTCAAAAACTACTCTCATTGATCAGAGAATCACAACAAATGGTATCGGGAGCTTTAGTTATATGTTAGGGTCCCAAAACTGAAAGAAAGAGACTCGACTCAGTAAATTTGAGTTTTGTAAAAATGCTCAAAATTGAGTTTTGAGTATACCATCAATTTTTTCACAATGAGATGAGCACGATGGTATTTTTCGGTGACCAAACATAGGTCGGACATAGTCGCACGTGCCACACACATCGACTAGAATCATGCGAGTGGTGTTCACTCGTCGCACGTTCCGCACGCGTCATCCAAAGGTTGAAGACGATTACGCAGTTGCCATATTATCTGCCACGTGTTTGCCATGTCATCTGCCATGTATCCACCACATCATATGTCGATGTCTACCACGTCATCTGTCACGTGTCTGACACGTCATCTATTACGTGTCTGACATGTCAACATTTAGAGAGCCCCATGTAATATCTAAAATTATCAAATTAACCCAATATTTATAGAAATTACAATCAAACCCAAAATTTTTGAAATTTATAAATTGACCACAGTGTCAGATTTGGATCAGTGAATAGTAAACAATGTTCGAAAACGCGCCGCCTAGGCGCGCCTAAGCGGTGCATAAACGCTCGTCGCGGCCCAACCGCGGCGATTTTGGTCTAATCATTCGTGTTAGGCGCGCGTTTCGTTCGGCGGCGGTAAATCGGTGCCTAGGCGCCGATTTGGCCGAAAATCGGCCGCGCAGGCGCCGAGACTTGGCGCCTTTTTTAATTTACCCTAATCCCCCAAAACGACGACGTTTTGGGGGTTAGGGTAAATAAAAAAAAGCTATTGGATTGTTCGTCTTTGTCTTCTGCTTCTGCCTCTGTTCTCCAATCTTCTTCGTCTTTTGCTTCAGTGCTTCTGCCTTCTGTGCTTCAGCCTTCAGCTCTTCATTTCATTTTTGATTCTTCATTTGGTAAGTCTCTTCATTTCGGCTTTGTCTTCATTTCACTTTATCCAAATTACCTTGGAGGAATGCATCGCTTGATCAACTACATTATTTTTCTTTGTGGTCTTTTTCATTTCAGTTTTTTTCTCTTCAATTTTTTTGATGCATCGTTTCTGTTCTTCAATTTTTTTTTTGAGTGATAAATTGAAGACAAAGCAAATACATTATTAAAGTTTAGGGTTTATGGTGATAAATTGAATATTAATTGATAATTGAATATTAATTGTAAAAATTTATTTTGACAGTTTTTACAAGACACTAATCATATTTTAGGGTTTATGTTCTTCATTAAACTGGTTGACTGCTCTTCATTGGTAAGTCCGTAAGTCTCAATTTTTTTTATTTTTCATTTGTTTCTGCTCTTCATTTTGTTTTCAATCTTCATTTGTTTTCTGCTTCTTCCTTCAATCGCGAATTGGTTTATTTTTAGATTTTTTATCAAATATAATACTTCAATTTCTTTAAGGTATACTGGTATAAAGTTTCTCAAAAGAATAATCAATTGGTATTTTTGTTTGATTAGAAACTAATTGTTCTACTAAATTCCATAATTCGTTTAAGATAGATTTCCACACTATAAGAATCCAATATTAATTGATAATTATAATGACATTTAGTCATTGACTAATCAAATTCGTGATTCATTCTTAGTAGGGTTAATGGCTTCTTCTTCTGCGGCTTCTAATTCGGAGAGTAGTCCCGTTCTTAAACGGAATTCAAATGATGTTGGATGGGAGTATGATGCTTTAGTGAATCCGAATAACTTGGATAAAGTGAAATGCAAGTTGTGTTAAAAAAAATTTCCGGTGGAGTTTACCGAATGAAAGAACATATTGGGCATATATCGGGGAATGTTGCAAAATTTCCAAAGTCTAGTAAAGAAGATCAAGAGAAGTGTAGACAAGCCATTTTAGAGGCAAAGAATAGGAAGAAAAGAAAAGAGAAGCATGTTAGTGAGATAAGGCAAGAAGTTAATATTGGGGGCGATGAAGAAGAAGCTGAAATTCGTGAAATAGAAGAAGGGTTAGATTCAAGACCCCTTCGGCATCGCGGCCCTTTGGATAGGTGGAAAATGGTAACCCCTCCTGATTCTTCAACTGGTGATGGAAAAACAATACGGCAACAAAATATTAATGAAGCGCTTTTTAAAGAAAAAACGCATAATGTCAAGCGATTTGTTGCTAAGTGGGTGTATGAATCTGGAATTCCTTTCAATGCTATTGACAATGACAGTTGGATAGCGATGATGGAAGCAGTTGGTCAATTTGGACCGGGTTTCAGATGTCCTACCCAATATGAGTTGAGGGAGCCATTGTTGAAAGAGGAAGTTGCAAGTGTTACAGATTTCCTGAAACTACATGAGAAGGAGTGGATGGAGAACGAGTGTTCTATCATGACATATGCTTGAAGTGATAGGAAAAGGAGAAGCATTATGAATTTGTGTATTAATTGCACAATAGGCACCACTTTTCTTTCTTCCAAGGAAAGTTCTGATGTGGCGCATACTGCGGAGCACATTTATGAGTATGTGATGACGGGCATTGAACAAGTGGGGGGGAATGTGGTTCAAGTTGTAACAGATAATGCCTCGAACAATATGGCCGCGGCAAAGTTGTTGAAGGCGAAGATGCCAAATATTTTTTGGAGTTCATGTGCTACTCACACCATCAACCTAATGTTTGAAAGTATTGGGAAATTGCCGAGATACAAGAAAATCATTGATAGTGCCAAGGCTTTCACCATTTTCGTGTATGCCCATCACAAAACTTTGTCCATGATGAGATCGTTTACAAAACAGAGGGACATAGTCAGACCGGGAATAACTAGGTTTGCTTCAGCTTTCTTATCCTTACAAAGTTTGATCGAGAAAAAAGAAAGTTTGCGAACCATGTTTGCTAGCGCGGAATGAGATGAGTGCATATGGTCGAAGCAAGCTAAAGGGAAAGCTGCATTTGCCACGGTGATGAGTATCTCTTTTTGGAATGGGGTGACCCAATGTTTGAAGGTGTTTGCACCTTTGGTGAGAGTGCTTAGATTAGTTGATGAGGATAGAAAGCCATCCATGAGGTTTGTTTATGGAGAGCTAAAGATTGCAAAAGAAGAGATCAATGATGCATTGAACAATATTGAGAGTAATTATCGGCCAATCTTGGAGATTATTGATAGTAAAATTGAAGGGCGGCTTGATACTCCATTACATTGTGTTGCTTATCATTTAAATCCTTACTATTACTATAATGATTCAAGTATCAAGTACGATCTGAAAGTAATGGATGCAGTATTTACGGTTGTGGAGGCTTTATTCCCCAATGACATCGACATGCAGAGTAAGGTGATAAATGAGGAGTTGGCTTCATACAAGGCAAAAGAAGAAGCTTTTGGTAAAGAAGTGGGGGTAAAAGCATGTCGGGTATCGATTGATGTTTTTAATCCCGGTAAAAACAAAGTATTCATTTGAATTATTTTGCAAAATATATAAAAAAATCTTATATTTCATTCAAACTATTTATGTTCATTTGTAGTTTCATGGTGGCTTACATATGGACATCATACAACGAAATTGGTAAAAATGGAAAAAAGGATATTGTCATTAACCACTAGTTCATCCGGGTGTGAACGAAATTGGAGCACTTTTGAGGGGGTAAATATTTAACATTAGCTAAATTTTGATTATTTTATTTTGTAATTATTAATATTAATTGATTTATTTAAATTATTTATGTAGATTCACACGAAGAAAAAGAATAGACTAGATGTGAATCGATTAAACAATCTTGTCTATGTTTCCTTTAATGCCAAGTTGAAGAACAAGCGCAAAATGGAGAAGGATTTGAAAATTGATGTATTAGAAGCCAAAGAAGCTACTAATGCACAAGGATGGATCGTTGAGGGTGGTGACTCTGGTGATGATGAAGAAGTAGAGCCCGGTTCATGGCTTACTTGGAGGATGGTTGGAGAAGCATTGGGGCTGATGACATATTACAACCTCGAAAAAGTGCCAGAAATGTTGAATACATAGAACTTGATGAAGATGATTTTGATTCTGATGAAGAACTTCAAGATGATGAGTTTGAATTAGATGAAGAATTAGATATTTAGTGTAGTTCAACTTTGTTATAAGATGATGAACATGAACTTAATTAAATGATATTTTATATCATTATGTGGTTGATTGAGTTTGATTAATGGTTTTATGTTTATTACATTTTGTTTGAATTTATATGATTTGGATTATTTATGAATTATGATGTTGGAAAATATTATATTTTTAACTGTCTGCCGACTAATTGTCTAGGCCCCGCCTAGGCGCCCTAAGCGCTAGGCGCTGGGTCGCCGCCTGACTAGCGCCTAGCGCGTTTTAGAACACTGATAGTAAAATCCACCTATTTGACCATTTCGGATGTAACAATGACCTTCGTTTTATGAAAATTAGCATGAAATTTATTGATTTAGTCATTTAAAAATTTAAACTTAAAAATGGAAATATAGTCATCTTCAGGTGCTATGATTAAGCTGACAACAACTAATTATTCACTCTTGAAGCCTTGAATGGATCTTCTGAATTACAAAGATCTATTTGATATAATTGAAGAAAATAGAGTGAAATTGAATTTTGTAAAGAAAATGATTGAAAGGAACTCAACAAGAGAACCCCCGGTCAGATTCATCAGTGGATCGACCATAGCATCTTCCATCATATAGTGCAAGATATATATGTCTATGAATT
>SKCR01054923.1:0-20924 GCA_019454045.1 Zanthoxylum bungeanum | reverse complement strand
GAGATATTCGTGAAGGGTCAATCAGTATGTAATGACTATATCGATGGAAACCAAAGTTGTTCGGTTTATATTTTCCATCTACGGTAACGAGAGTTTAACTTCTAGTTTTTAAAAGAATAATACGAAATTAATATTTCGAGATTATTTGAGCTCGGAACCGTAGGTCCATTTGATCCCATTGCTAGCTCGATTAACTGTAGCAAACCTAATATAATTGGATTGTCTAATTATATACTCACATTATATTAATATATTATTAATGTGATTAATAATATAATTGTCACAAATGAAAATTAAATTAAATTAGCTTAATATAAATATTTTATAGAATTATTTGATTATGAGATAATTATTATATCATAATTAAGGTAATTACATCATTATTATGATAATGATTTTAAATTGAAGTGGAGACAATACCATATGGCTTGCCATATTATCCAACAATTTATGTCTATTAGGTATGACCTAAATACCTAATTGCTTTGTCATTTGTAGTTCACTTCTTATGCTTTGGTATGGCCTCCACTGGATTGTGTTTGCCATTACAAGATAATATTAGTAACTTAATGATAAAAGTAGTTGGCTTTGGAAATAATATTTTCTCTACTATTTTCACTCAAAGGTTTAGTAAAGGAAATACCATTCACACAAGCTTGTGAGTGAGATAGAGAGAAAAGAAAATTTAGAATTTTTTTTAAGTGTTAAGAGAAAAATAATTTTTCTCAAGGGTTGAGAATAGAATGAAAATAATAGTGAGTTAGATCTACATTTTCTTCATTCAATTTTTGTAAAAGCCAAAATAGTTTGTGACAACTTAATTCTCTACAGAGTTTAGAGATTAATCTTTGTGAGTGAAGCCCACAGTTCGGTTTGTTGATTTTGAGTCATAGTTCGAAAGATTGGATGGTTGATCCAAACATCGGATCTCAAAGGAAATATTTACCAAGTATTGGTAAATTTTCAGTTTCAGTTCATCTTCACAACAAGAAAGAATCCGTGTTAGTGTCCTAGACATGCCCAAGGTCTCTACAACATGATTTCGGTGTGTGAATAATCATAATAAGTTGCGAAAAATTACTTATAATGAATGGATGGGAATTTAAAATTCTTTGATGTATATTGAGAGCTCCAAGCTTTGTGTGTGTTCCAAACTCAATGATGAGTTTTCGTATTACCTTGATTCACTCTTGAAGTGCTAGCTCAAAAGAAATTTTGCAACAAAACTTCAATGGGAGGGAGAAAGAGTCACAACAATTGCAAGGAAGAAGAAGAAGGTTTGATGTGAATAGTAACTTAGTCTTACTTCAAAAGTTGACTTGCTAATTTATACAAAGGTTGAGTGTTGGTTTTGGTTTGAGTGTATTATAAGTAAAGTCAAGCCTTACTTGCCAACAAATCAAATCCAATTCAAGCTTAACCACTTCCATCACATGTCCAATAAGTTGATGTTAGTGTAGTGGGTCCCACCACTTCTAAATTCCAAATTTAAGTCGGCTAACTCAACACGCAACTTCGCTCGGGACTGGGTTCGTTTAATTGCATACTAACGAATTACCGTTGTGATATAATTAAATCCAATTTTATTTAAATAATAATGCATCGCAAAATTATTACGGAAGTTGCTTATGAATTAATTCCAAATTAATTCGTTTGCCCGAATTAAAATCCAATTTTAAATTCCGCTTTGAAATCTAATTTCAATTAATTATATCCAATATATTATTTAATCGATTAATTCCAAATTAATCGCGTTCTCTCCTCTTTTCGAATTTTATCCCAGATAAATTCTTGTAGTAATTAATACTAGATTAATTTTATCTCTCTTATAATAATCATAGATTAATTCTGTTCGAGTCAAATGTCATCGGTGAATCTTTGGGAAGCGACCAATGAGATCCCTGGATATGTTGGCAGTAAATACGGTTATCAGACTATCCGAATATGTGCGTACCTAGTACCACGTTCTTACCGATCTAGAAGACATGGTTGACTTCTAGCAAAGCACCGTGCCTACCCAATTTTCCAGAAATATTCTTTTAAATAATACTTAATCTTTATCAAGCGTAGTATACTAAGTATTGCGTGTTACGATCCAGTATCTGATGTCACATGCTAGGCCTGGGGCATGAATTGTGTCTGCCCCGTACGAAGCATATATCGGATCACTAGTAACTAGTCTCTTTAATCGAATAATCATGAACTTGTCATATTATCCCGATAGATGCAGCATATAAGAGCACCAGTTCTGTTTCTCGTGTGATCATCATCTCTATATGACTGAAGTGACACTTCCATCTTGACATCACATCCAATACACTACGATTCTCAATAAACCAGAACAGGCGTACACAAAACCTGTTAAAACCACGGACGACCAAAACCAAAGCATACTGATTGTCGCAAGTATTAGCGATGCAAGTCTCAGGTTAAGACCACATACACCTACCCTGATGCGAATTCCCATAGACACATAGTCATACTACCAATGGGATTCCGAGGGGTCTATCCAGAGCGAAGCTGTTCTCGGTCCAACGGCTAACAGAACCTCCTATCACACTTGCATAAGTATCATATACGTAAATATATGAGAACTAAGCCGTTAAGCTTCCATAACGCGCACAAGTGTAATACTAGTCTATTCCGCATTATCGATGTCCAGACTCGATAATACTAAGACTAGGGATATTTAATGATTAAACCGTTCGTGGATTGATATTGTCTCATATATTATTAATCTGGAACTAATCATGAGGACTTTTATCATTTATATATATCAAAGTAATCTAATTATAAAATGATAAAATAGCAATTTCCTTTATCACATAGTTAATTTGTACAAAAACCACAAGGTCTTTTACAAATAGTGATGTTATGGGTCACAATTGTCCAACAATCTCCCACTTGGCTCATAGCCAATCAGTCAAGTATCTAACACCTGAACTATGTACTTGTCGCTCAAACTTTTACTGAGAAATAGCTTTCGTCAGTAGATCTGTAATGTTGTCATCTGAAGCAATCTTTTTCGATCTTCACATTGCCACGATGAATGATCTCACGAATCATATGGAAATTTCGAAGTACATGATTGGATCATTGATGAGACCGCGGTTCCTTAGCCTGCGCTATAGCCCCGTTATTGTCACATACAAAGGAATGGGCTCAGCTGCTAATGGACTTCTCCTAATCCAATTAGGAATTTTCGGATCCAAACTGCCTCTTTTGCTGCTTCAGCTGTAGCGATATATTCCACTTCTGTTGTTGAATCGGCAATAGTCTCTTGCTTGGAAGATTTCTAGCTCACTGCTCTGTTGTTCAAACAAAATATGTACCCTGATTGCGAGTTAGAGTCGTCCTTATCGGTTTGGAAACTTGCATCGGTGAACCCAGTCACCTCAAGTTCTCCATCTCCATAGACTAAGAAAGCATCCTTAGTTCGTCTAAGATACTTAATGATGTTCTTAACCTCAATCCAGTGACCATCACCTGGATCGGCCTGATAGCGACTGCACATGCTCAAAGCATATGAAACATCAGGTCGTGTACGTATCATGGCATACATGATCAATCTGACTGCGAGAAGCGAACATGATCTGACTCATGTTGTCTTTCTCATCTTTAGTTTTAGGACACATGTCCTTAGATAGAGAGTCGCCATGTGACACAGGAAGCAGTCCCCTCTTGGACTGATCCATGTTGAATCTCTTCAATACTTTGTCAATGTACGAGCTCTGGGAGAGTCCAATCAGCTTTCTAGATCTATCCCAGTAGATCCTTATTCCCAGAATAAAGGCTGCTTCTCCCAGATCCTTCATGGAGAATTTTAATGAAAGCCAAGCTTTCACCAATTGTAGCATGGGAATGTCATTGCCATTAAGCAATACATCATCAACATAAAGGACAATGAATGTCAGTACGCTTCCACTAACCTTCTTATATACACAAGGATCATCTTTGTTTTGATTGAAATCATATTTTTTTATGATCTCATCAAAACATTGGTTCCAAGCACGCGATGCTTACTTCAATCCATAAATGGATCGATTTAACTTGAAAACCTTGTTTGCATGTTTTGGTACGACAAAACCGTTAGGCTGTTGAATATAAACATCCTCTAAAACGTTTCCATTAAGGAAAGTAGTTTTGACGTCCATCTGCCATATTTCATAATCGAAATATGCAGCAATAGCAAGCATTATCCGAATGGATTTAATCATGGCAACGGGTGAAAATGTTTCGTCATAATCAACACCATGTCATTGACGATACCCTTTCGCTACAAGCCTAGTTTTGTACGTTTGTATATTTCCATCCATATCTGTCTTCTTCTTGAAGACCCATTTACAACCAATCGGCCTAACGCCATCTGGTGCATCAACCAGTGTCTAGACTTGGTTGGTATACATGGAATCCATTTCGGACTTCATGGCATCTTGCCATAAAACGGAGTTGATACCTTGTATCGCTTCCTCATACGTAGTCGGCTCATTATCCTCAATAAGATTGATATCCACATGATGTGAGATCAGAAACCATAGCTCTCCGGTTGTTTTCTGACTCTCTTCGATCTATGCGGTTCTTGTGTATTAGAAGATTATGGTACAGTCTCATCCCTGATGAACTGTTCGTGTTCTGTTTGGATTCGGTGCCAGGAATAGTATCACTACGATTTTCATCGAGTTATATTTTCTTCCCACTTACCACTGCATTTAGAAATTACTTTTCGAGGAAAACTGCATGGAGAGCAACAGATACCTTGTTCTCTTGTGGGTTGTAGAAGAAATATCCTTTGGTTTCCTTAGGATAACCTACAAATAGGCATTTATCCGATTTGGGTTCTAGTTTGGTGCCATCCAAACGTTTAACATATGCCAAGCATCCCCAAATCTTCAGGAATGAGAAACCCAGTTTCTTTCCTGTCCATATTTTATATGGAGTCTGTCCAACAGACTTTGATGGAACCTTATTCAAAATAAGTATTGCACCGTTCAATGCATATCCCCAGAAGGAAATTGGTAGCTCAGTGCGTCTCTTTATAGACCTTACCATGTCCAACAAAGTTCGATTTCTCCGTTCGGACACACCATTTAATTAGGTATTCCGGGAGGAGTCCATTGTGAAAGAATACCATACTCTTTCAGGTAATTGAGAAACTCATTGCTTAAGTATTCTCTACCATGGTCCGACCTTAATGTTTTAATACTTTTGCCGGTCTGTTTTTCTACTTCGTGTCGAAACCTCCTTGAATTTATCAAAAGTTTACGACTTGTGTCTCATAAGATACACATAACCATAACGTGATGCATCATCCGTAAAGGTTACGAAGTATTCATATCCACCTCTAGCCTGGCTAGACATGAACCCGCATACATCACTATGAACGATGGCTAACAGTTCAGTGGCACGTACACCTTTACCGCTAAAAGGCATTTTAGGCATTTTGCCTAATAAACAAGATTCACAGACGTCGTATGAATTAGGATCAAATCCGTCCAAGTATCCACTCTTCGAAAGTATGGATATACGAGTCTTGTTTATGTGTCCCAGACGACAATGCCACAGATAAGTTTCATCTGTTTTACTCATTTTAAGCCTTTTGTTTGTCATGTTATATGTTTGAGATTCATTTATATTCAAAATATAAAGACCATTATTTACATCAGCAGTGCATATCTCAAAATCATCTTTATAAATAAAACACCATGTGTTCTTGAATACAAAGGTATACCCACATTGGGTTAAACAAGATACAAATATAATGCTTCTAGTCAAACTAGGTACATAATAACAGTCTGATAAAGTAAGTATATGCCTCGAGGGCAGTTCCAAAATGTTGACTCTAGTCCCATTTCCAACTCGGAGGTCGATCTCTCCTGAAGCTAGTCTTCTGCTAATCTGCAGATCCTACACATCAGTACATATATGAGTACCACGCCTAGAATCAAAAATCCAATTTTTAAAACTAGAAGTAGACATGTTTATTTCAATAACAAACATACATGAAGCCGGTGTCTTGCCCGCCTTCACTTCCTTCATAGGCGCCTTGTACTCACGGCAGTCACGCTTCCAGTGACCCCGTTTGCCACACTGTAGGCAGACATCTTGGGATTTGTCATTTGCCTTCCCAGAAGACTTTGATGATTTGTCCTTGCCTTTTCTCTTCTTCTTCTTCACACCTCCAAAAGCCTTCGGCCAAGCCTTGGCTTTCTGAGATGTCCAAGCGAAGTGCGCCTCACGCTTCTTGCCCTTTAAAAGCTCTTTTTCTGCCTCTTTCAGCATTGCCATCAACTCTCCAAGATTCTTTTCTTGGTTCATCATATTATAGTTCATGATGAACCCGCTCCAGCTGTCATGAAGATACTGTAAGATCAAATCTATGGAAGTCTCAGCCTCGAAGGTTATACCCAGCTGACCCAACTGTTCAATGTCAGCAGTCATCTGTGACACATGGTGCTCGACAGATGTACCCTCTGACATACGATCTTCTACAATTCATACTTCTGCGATCTTAGGTTAGATCAATGAAGGTCCCTCAATTTCAACATCATTTCGTAGGGATCCAATCCCTTATTTTGACTATGAAATTGTGGGGTCATTGCAGCAAACATGACGGATTGAGCTGTTGAGTTGTCATCACTGTGAGTCTTCCAAAGCTCAAGCTCAAGTGGCTGCTTAATTCCGGGCTTAGGCCCGAGAGGTTTCTCTATCGTATAAAGCATCTTCTCAACCCCCAGGACAGTCCTGAGTTTCATATCCCAGTCAGGAAAGTTTACACCGTTAAAGACATTTTCGCCCACGATAATTTCCCTAACATTGATCTTTCCAGCCATCTTTAATTGCAATAGTCTAACTATTCAATCAACGATTTCGGGTACAGTCCAACTGTTAAAAGAAAATAATAAAATATTAGTCCAACTAATATAAATATATAATGACGAAAATAATTTGAAAGCGCGTATTTGTCAAATATTAAACGAAATTGCAAATTTAATACTGGCCTTCCACTATTTTTCGGCGAGCCTCTAACCCTCTGTTGAGTACTCGGGAAACCCTGTTTCCTAGGTAGATCTCTAAGATCAATTGGATCCCACCCAATTCCTAGATCCGGTAGGTGGACCTCCAAGTCCAAAACATATATCCAATATATGTAAATATATCCTATATATTTCATAACCTTTTCCTCTGAATCAACTAAGCATTGGCTTTGGCTCAACAAGCTTAATGATTCCAGTTAAGCATGACCCATTGACAGTGGGAAAGCTTCATAATCCACGTCGATGTACAAAAGTGACCTTGACTTTGGCCAACAAGTCACAACTGCCCAAGACATGCGATATATAACAAAGCCTTCGTGGTTCAAAAACATCCGCGATGGACATTGATCTTGAATTTGGCCAACAAACCAATGCCAATCTTGGATCTTGAGAAAGAACACTCAATGGAAGGAAAACACTTAATATTTGAGTGAGGGTTTTTCGCGTAAGTTGGCAACCAATTTATTATCTTTGATAAGGTCTCATCATACACCGTTAAGCATGCATTCTAAAAGCATAATAAGGCGCGAAATAAATTAATAATGATATGCGGATGGATATATAACAAACTTTGTTCCTAGAACAAATCTCTCAATTTCCTCTCTCCCGCTAGCACTATTCTAACTTCTACCCAATTACATAATACATTAAAGAAACCTCATTTACATTGAGGGGAATTGAGAAGAGAAATACAAAGAGTAAAGATATAATAGGCTAGACATGCATGTCCAATTTAATAAATTCTAAATTTATTACAACAATTTCTAAAATTGCCCCCACTTTTCTAATATCCATCTGATATGCATTATTCATACAATACATCCAAATATTCACACAAAGCATGTTATTCAATCAATCTAATCCAATTAATTAATCTTTGAATTAATGACCATCCAATGTTCAAACAACGATTTGATTTGCGCAAGTCCAACTCGTTTAAGAATAAATACTCAAAGTACGTATTCTTGAATTATATCGAACTACAATTTTAAATCCAATTTAATTTTTTTCCAATACTAATTCGTATTTAATTCCAAATTAAATAATTACACTTATTTCAGTGCCTTTTAGACTTAGATTCTAAATCTAATCTATATGGGTCTCAAAGGCCCAATTAGTATCCAATACCTTTTAATTAAAGTCCAATGGGCTTTTAATTAATTCTTAAGGCATGGGCTTTGGCCAATATGTATCCAATCCAAGATGCCAAGGCCCAATAAGGAATAACCATTTTGCCAAAAATCAATTTAGGCCCATTAAGCCCAATTAAATTATTAAAGGCCCATAAGTTATATTTGGACTTTATGGAAATAGTTTTAGGCCCAATTTGGATCCAATCCAATTGTCCAAAACCAAGCTTCGCCCAACCAAGCCCATTAAGCCCAAATACAACAAAGTTAGCCCAATCCAATTTTAAAGACTAATTTTAATTAATATAACATTCCAAATATCACATTAATTTTAATTAAAGTGTAATTGCCATAATTAATTAGTTAAACTAATATTTCCAAAACATCAATTGAACTAATAAATCATGCTTTATCCTCCAATTTATGTCCAACACAAATTAAAGTAAAATCAATCTATTACGTGCTTCTTGTTCACGGCAATTTGGGGAAATGATATCCAATTTTGATTTCAATCAAATTAAATCAAACAATCAATATATATTCATGCATTAAACATATCCAATACTCTAAAATCAAAAAATCACCATGATACAATAAGGGCTTATATTCGGCCATGGCTAGGGAATTAGGGAAATTTTGATCCAACCAATTTTTCAATTTCAATGATGCACAAATCCAATTAATCATCATCAAAGCACAACCAAACTACCAATTTGAAAAAATCATGCTCCAAACACAAATCTCCAAATAAAGTATATAAACCCTAAACTTAAATCATGCTTAGATATGTCTCTGATACCATTGTTAGTATCCTAGACATGCCTAAGGTCTCTACAACATGATTTCGGTGTGTGAATAATCATAATAAGTTGCGGAAAATTACTTACAATGAATGGATGAGAGTTTAAAATTCTTTGATGTATGTTGAGAGCTCCATACTTTGTGTTGTGTTCCAAACTCAAGGATGAGTTTCCCTATCACCTTGATTCACTCTTGAAGTGCTAGCTCAAAGTAATTTTGCAAAAAAACTTCAAAGGGAGGGAGAGAGAATCACATCATTGAAGGAAGAAGAAGAAGGTTTGTTGTGTTTCAAAAGTTGACTTGCTAATTTATACAAAGGTTGAGTGTTGGTTTTGGTTTGAGTGTATTATAAGTAAAGCCAAGCCTTACTTGCCAACAAATCAAATCCAATTCAAGGCCTAACCACTTCCATACATGTTCCAACAAGTTGATGTAAGTGTAGTGGGTCCCACCACTTTTAATTCTAAATTTAAGTCGCGCTAACTCAACACGCAAATTCGCTCAGGCCGCGGGTTCATTTAATTTCAAACTAAACGAATTTACCGTTGCGACATAATTAAATCCAATTTTAATTAAATAATAATACCTTGTAAAATTATTACGAAAGTCGCTTACGAATTAATTCCAAATTAATTCGTTTGCCCGAATTAAAGCCAATTTTAAATTCCGCATTGAAATCTAATTTCAATTAATTATATTCAATTGTTGGATAATATGACCCATAGCGTCACTATTTGTACAGATCATAGTGTTGTTGTACAAATTAACTATGTGACAAGGAAATTGCACTCTCATCATTTGTGATTAGATCACCTTAGATATATAAATGAAGAGAGGTCCATATCATTAGTTCCTGGATTGAGATAATATGAGACAGTATCAGTCCACGAAGGATTAATCATTAAATATCCCTAGTCGTAGTATTATCGAGACTGGACATCGATAATGCGGAATAGGCTAGTATTGCACTTGTGCGCGTTGTGAGGGCACAACAACATAGTTCTCATATATTTGGGTATTGGATACTTATGCAAGTGCGATAGGAGGTTGTGTTTCACCGATGGTACGGGAAACAGCTTCGCTCTGGATAGACCCCTCGGAATCCCATTGGTATTATGACTATGTGTCTATGGGAGTCCGACATCAGGGTAGGTGTATTTGGTCTTAACTTGAGACTTGCACCGCTAATGCTTACGACAATCAATATGCTTTAGTTGAGGTCGTCCAGGACTCTAACCGGTTCTGTGTACGCCAATGCTGGGTATATTGAGAATCGTTAGAGTATTGGGTGTGATGTCAAGACGGAAGTATCACTCCAGTCATAGTGGAGATGATGTCACGCAGGATACGGTATTAGTGCTCTTAAGTGCTGGCCGGCCATCGGGATATTATGACAAGGTCATGTATATCCGATTATAGAGACTAGTTACCAGACATCCGACATGTGCTTCGGACGGGGCAGACACTTATCCAGCCCCAGCCCTAGCACGTGACTATCCGATACTGGGCCAATATACATAATACTTGGTATACTACGCTTGATATAGATCTTAAATATTCTTAGATGAATATGACCGGAGAATTGGGTAGACTTCGTGCTTTGCTCGAAGCTGATCTTGTCTCGTAAATCGGTAGAACGTAGTACTTGGTACGTACGTGATTTGGATACTCCGACGACCGTATTTACTGCCGAATTATCCGGGGATCTCATGGGTCGCTTCCCGATAATGCATCGATGACGCATAACTCACACTCATTAATAATCTGGGATTATATAGAAGAAAGAGAAAATTAATCTAGGATTAATTACGGAGATATTTTATCTAGGATAAAATATCGTCTAAAGAGAGAGAATGATTAATTTGGAATTAATCGGTAATTAATATATTCGTATATTAAATGAAATTAGATTTCGACGCGGAATTAAAATTAGATTTTAATTCGGGCAAACGAATTAATTTAGAATTAATTCGTTAGCGACGTAAATAGTGAATTCGCTAGGCGTAATCATTTAATTACGACGCGACGGAAAATTCGCTAATTAGAATTAGTGAACCGAGCCCGAGTGTGATTGCGAGCGCATTCGTATTTCGAACTCGAGTGCGGCAACGCAAGTCACATCAAGCGTCAAATCATTCGTCACATCAAGCGTCAAATCAAATGTCACTTTGAGTGATGTGATTGATTGATGTGATTGATTGATTGAAAGACACACATCACTTTATAAAGTAAAATGAATAGTTGATGTAAGTTGTTGGAATAGTGTTGTGGTTGAGAAAGCCATAACCATTTATTTTATTTGATTTTAAATGGTAAATGCTTTGTATTTTTGGAAAATATATAAAGCAAATTTGGTAATTCATTTATCAAGTCAACCATTACACACTTCTTCAATTCTTCTCTCTTTCTCACGCCCAAAAGGCTTCATTTTCTTCTTCTTCAAGCTCACTGCCTGAGCTTAAGGGGATAATGAGTGTGTTTTGTTGCAAAAACAAGTGCTAGCACACTTACGAGACTTGCGAAGGTGTTAGGGAGGTTCACCCATGAGGCGGGATGTTCGACGAAGGACCAAATTTGAAGCAAAACAGTGAACTCTTCACTGCAGTTCACGCCCAAAACAGTGGGGTTTTTCAAGTTTTGTTGCTTACCGCGTCTCTCAACCGATCGATGTGAGTATTCCGCTACCTCTCGTTGATGTATTCACACATGATTTCATGTCTTGTTTGATCTTGGGACCTAGATAAAACCTAACAATGGTATCAGAGCTATAGGTTCAAGCATGAAAAATGTAGGGCTTAAAATTTGGGTAAATTTGTGTTGAGCATGATTTGAATAAATTGATTGTTTGAGTATGCTTATAACATGTCTAATTGCATTTTCGTTGGACCAATTTGTTGAAAATTGATTTGGAATTATTTTCCCCTAAAATGTTATGTTGGCCGAATGTGTATGCTATTTGGAGTTCTTGGAATTTTTTGATTTAGTTCATTGGATGAGTTAGAATCATTAAGGATAATGTTAATTTGAAACTAATTGGATTGGATTTTGAATTGAACATAAAATCCCCAAAAAGTATCACCTTGGCCGAATTGGATGATGCCCTTAAATGTCTTGGTATTTTGATTTTTGAACATTGGATGTATTGGAAATCATCCGGGATGTTGATTTAATGTCGATTGTGGGTTCGATTGGATTGAAACCAAATCGGACACAAAATCCCTCCTTGGCCGAGACTAAGAAGCATGTAATGGGTTTGATTTTTTCATTTATGTGTTGGACATGTGATGATGATAATGAACATGATTATTGGACTAATTTGGGTTTTAGAAATATTGATTTGGGTGATTAATCATGTAATACACTTTAGGTAATTAAATTGCGAAATTGGATTTGTGTAATTTAATGAATTAGGCCTCAAATTGGATTTGGGCTTATTAAGTTGTAATAGGGCTTATTGGGCTTGATTTTATCAAGTTGGGTTTAGGCCAAATGGATTGGATCCAATTGGGCCCAAAACCACTACCATAAAGCCCAAATGTGACTTTAAAAACCTTTAAAGTTTAATTGGGCCTAATGGGCCTAAATTGATTTCTGGGCTTATGGGGTTACTCCTTGATTGGGCTTTGGTTGCCGAAGCCCACGCCTTAAAGAAATTAATTAAAGCCCATTAGACTTGAATTGAATTGACGTTGGACGTTAATCGGGCTTTGAGACCCGAAGCGATTAAATTTGGAATTTAAGTCATTAAAGGTTTATTAAATAAAGTGTAATATTTAATATGGAATTGAATAGTGAATAGTATTAAATACATGTTAAATTGGATTTAATTGTGTAGTTTAATTTATTTTATGAATTCGTACTTTGAGTACTTATTCGCAAAAACGAGTTTGACTCGACCAAAATCAAATCGTTGTTTGAACATTGGATGATCACATAATTATTAGATTAATTAATTTGATTAGATTGATTGATAGCATGCTTTTATGTGAATACGTGGTTGTGATGAATGAATAATGTATATCGGATGGATATTAGTCGGGTGGGGCAATTTTGGAAATAGTTGTAATAAATTCGATTTATTAAATTGGACTGCGTGTCCAGCCTTATCACCTATATTCTCTTTGTATTCTCTTCTCACCTATTCCCCTCAATGTAAATGAGGTTTCTTTAGAAGTGTAGTGTAACGGGTAGAAGTAATACAAGTGCTAGCTTGAGTGAGAAAGTGAGAGATTTGATCTAGGATCAATATGTTAAGTATCCATCCGCATATCATTATTATTATTTTCATATGCGCTTTAATATGTATTTAGAATGCATGTTTAGGGTGTATGATGATGAGACCTTACAAAGATAATTAAATTGGTAGCCAATTTGCAGCGAAAAGCCCTCATCAAATATCATGCGTTTTTCCTTCCATTGAGTGATTCTTACTCAAGATCCTAGATTGGCATGGGTTGTTGGCCAAAGTCAAGCTCTTGTCCGTCGAAGATGTGTTTGAATCACGAGGCTTTGTTCCATATTGGTGTCTTGTCCAAGTTGTGGTTTGTTGGCCAAAGTCAAGACCACTTCTTGTCCAACGACATTGATTACGAAGCTTCCATGGTCAATGGGTCCGTGCTTGACTGGGATCATTAGGTTTGTTGTGCCAAAGCCAAGGCCTAGTTGATTCAGAGGAAAAAGGTTAGGGTATATATTGGATATATAGGCATATATAGGATATATGTTTAGGACTTGGATGTCCACCTACTGGATCTAGGAGTTGGATGATATCCAATTGATCTTCGAGATCTACCTAGTTAATTATCATACAATTTGTTGGCCAAAGTCAAGATTGTGTGATATTTAACGGGATCCTAGCCCACTAGGAACACACGGTTTCCCGAGTACTCGACAGAGGGTTAGAGGCTCGACGAAAAATAGTGGGAGGCAAGAATTGAATTTGCAATATTCGTTCAATTACTCCCATACGCGCTCAAACAAATATCACTCGTCATATATTAAAAAGTATTAGTTGGACTAATATTTAATGTTGTTTTAATAAACAGTTGGACTGTATTATAGTTGATTATATATAATTGGGATATATTAATCAATATATTTGAATTAATTAATTTCAGTTTACAGTTGATTTTATAATTGGATTATAGTAATCAATGTAATTGAGGTTAATTAATTTGGATTATATTTGATTATATAGTTGGACTATTATAATCATTATAATATATAGTACCACTAATCATTGATTAAATAGTTGGACTATTGAAATCAAGAAAGAATTGAAAAGTTGGATATTTAAAATATAATCTGGGATTAAATATTTTAAATGATTTAATTTTCAAATTGGGAATAAATAATAGGTTACTTTATTTGATAAAATAACTTATTATAACCTTAAGCCCAAAATTAAGCAAAATAAGTAGAGCATAAAATCTTTGGAAGATTTATGTGATGATGACTTTAGTGCTTAATTTAACATACTTGTCAAAAATCTAATTTTAGATTTAAGAAGTATTAAAATTGCAATTTAAAATTCTTGGAGAATTAATTGACTATTCTAGAGGAGATAAAGTCAAAGTTTGCAATTGGGCATGTAGCACGAGGTGCACATCGTTTCGATATTCTAAAAACCCAAGGCTTGGCCTAAGGTTCCTGAAATATTGAAAAGGATAATTGACATATCCCAAAGTGACTACCATTTGGATATGGCAGACACGAGGAATTAAAGAAAGGGCAAGGCTCTGACTTTAAAAATATTTGTCAAAGTTATGTTCACTGCTAGTATTGAAATTAGATTTTAAATACTTAGTGTGGTACATAAAATATATGTATTGATGTTCAGAATCTGCTTTGAGCAGGATACTGACTTCAAGCTGAGATTGCTCTGCGAATCGGAAACGGGACGAAAGTCGCTGTTTCGACTGTAGATACCTAAGTTTAGGAACTACCCTTCGGGTGTGTACTTAAATTAGGAACTGTTATAATGTAACTAGTTTGACTAGAGACATTATCTCTATATCAGTGTTTAATCCATTATGGATAAACCTTTATATTCTAGAACACTAAGTGTTTCATTATATAAAGATGATACTGAGATAAACACATTAGATGTGAATAACAGAATTTATATTTTGAATATAATGAAAATCTCAAACATATAAAATGACAAATAAATAGCTCAAATTGATTTGATCAAGTAGAGACTTATTTGTGGCATTGTTGTCTAGGACAGAATTAAACAAGACTCGTATATCCGCACTTTTGAAGAGTGGGTACTAGGACTATTTGACTATTCAAATAAAGTCTACGAATCTAGTTTATTAGGTAAAGTACCTAAAACACTATTACTTGGTAATATTGAAAATGCCATCGATCTGTTAGCCCTATTCATTGTGAAGAAAGTGGGCCCATATCTAGCTAGGCTAGATGTGAATATGAATATTCGTGACCTTAACGGATGTGGCATCACGTTATGGTTATGTGTTTCTTTTGAAGAACACAAATCGGAAACTTTTAGAGTTTCGACACGAAGTAGATAAACAGATCGGCTATAGTATTATACCGTCACGGTAAGACCGTAATGGAAAATACTTAAGCAGTAAGTTTCATATATACATGAAAGAGTACAGTATTCTTTCAGATGAGGAGAGGACTCCTCCCGAGACATGTCAGTTTGACGGTTGTCCGAACTAAAACCGAATTTTGTTGGACATGATAAGGTTTATCACGAGTCGCTCTGAGCTACCATTTCCTTCAACGGATATGTATTAACAGTGCAAAACTTATTTAGAATAAGGTTCCATATAAATCTGTTTGACAGATATCATATAGGATATGAACAGGAAAGAAACAGGGTTTCTCATTCCTAATAATTTGGGTATGCCAGGCATAACGTTTGGATGATACCAAACTAGAACCCAAATTGGATAAGTGCCAATTATAGGTTATCCTAGGAAAACCATAAGTATAGTACTTATATATCTCACATGGGAACAATATGATTGTTGCTCGCCATGCGGTTTCCTGAGAGGAATACCGATATGCAGTGGTAAGTGGGAGGACAGTAAAACTCGATGAAAATCGGGGTAATACTGTTCAAGGCACGAAGTCCGTAATGGAACATAAATAGTTCATCAAGGATGAAACTAAACCATTAATCTTCGAATACACAAGAACCTCATAGATCGGAGAGAGTCAGAAAACAACCTGGGGTATGGGTTTCTGATCTCACCTCATAAAGATGTCAATCTTATGAGGGTATACCATCCGACTACGTTTTGAGGAAGTGATACAAAGTATCGACTCCCTATCATGGCAAAATGCCATGAGTCCGAAATGGATTCCATGTATAACAACTATGTTTGGATACTAGTTGTCGTACCGCAAGGCATTGTGCCTATTGGTACAATGTAAGTCTTCAAGGAAGACATACATGGATGGCAACATACCAACGTACAAAGCTAGGCTTGTGACGGAAAGGTATCGTTATCAACATTGTGTTGATTACGGTTCAACCTTTTACCTGTTGCCATGGTAAATCCATTTGGATAATGCTTGCTGATACTGCATATTTCATTTATGAAATGTGTCAGTTAAGATCAAAATCGCTTTCCTGAAAAGGAAACCTCTTGGAGGATGCTTACAACATCCTGACGATTTTGTATAACCGACAAACAAGGTTTGCGGGTTATTCGATCCATGTTTGGATTGAAAGCAAGCATAAGGTTCTTGGAACTGTCGTTTTGAAATAATCATAATGGTTTATGATTTGACTCAAAACGAAATGATTCTTGTGTATATAAGGAGGTTAGTGGGAGAGCACTGATAATGAAATTCCCATAAGCAATTGGTGAAAGCTTGGCTTTCATAGATATTCTCCGTAGAATTCTGGGGAGTAACAACCTTTATTCAAGGAATAAAGATCTACTGGGATAGATTTGGAGTTGTTAACACTCTCTGAGAATTGTACATTTAAAATGTACTTGATATGGTGTCTCATACGCTTTGAGCATATGGAGTCACAATCGGGTCAATCCAAGTGATAGTCACTGGATTGAAGTTAAGGACATATGTTAGTATCTTAGAGAACTAAAGATGCTGTCTTAAACTATGGAGAAGGAGAACTTGAAGTGACTGGGATCACTCCTGCAAGGTTTAAACAAGTGTAAATAAATGCGGTACTATAAAGTTTGAATAACGGGACAGTGAGCTGGAAATCTTCCGAGCAAGATACTGTTGCCGAATAAATAACAAATGCGGATTATTGCTGCGCGGCTGAGGCAGCAATAGAAGCCATTTGGGTCGATAATAAATCTAATTAGATTAGATATAGTTCTGTTAGCAGCTGAGCTAGGCGTCAGCATAAGGCTAAAGAATTAAAGGTCTCATCGACGATCCAGATATATACTTCTATATCATCATCTGATTCGTTCGGATCATACATCGTGGCGATGTGATGATCGTATAAATCGCGTCAGACGATAATCATACAAATCCGCTGACGAAAACCTTTCCTCAGCAATTTGAGCAAACCGTACATAGTTCGGGTGTTAGACACTTGAGTGACTGGCTATGTGCCAAGTGGGAGATTGTTGGATAATATGACCCATAGCGTCACTATTTGTACAGATCATAGTGTTGTTGTACAAATTAACTATGTGACAAGGAAATTGCACTCTCATCATTTGTGATTAGATCACCTTAGATATAAAATGAAGAGAGGTCCATATGATTAGTTCCTGGATTGAGATGATATGAGACAGTATCAGTCCACGAAGGATTAATCATTAAATATCCCTAGCCGTAGTATTATCGAGACTGGACATCGATAATGCGGAATAGGCTAGTATTGCACTTGTGCGCGTTGTGAGGGCACAACGACATAGTTCTCATATATATTGGGTTTGGATACTCATGCAAGTGCGATAGGAGGTTGTGTTTCACCGATGGTACGGGAAACAGCTTCGCTCTGGATAGACCCCTCGGAATCCCATTGGTATTATGACTATGTGTCTATGGGAGTCCGACATCAGGGTAGGTGTATTTGGTCTTAACCTGAGACTTGCACCGCTAATGCTTACGACAATCAATATGCTTTAGTTGAGGTCGTCCAGGACTCTAACCGTTTTGTGTACGCCAATTGGGTATATTGAGAATCGTAGAGTATTGGGTGTGATGTCAAGACGGAAGTATCACTCCAGTCATAGTGGAGATGATGTCACGCAGGATACGTATTAGTGCTCTTAAGTGCTGCCGGCCATCGGGATATTATGACAAGGTCATGTATATCCGATTATAGAGACTAGTTACCAGACATCCGACATGTGCTTCGGACGGGGCAGACACTTATCCAGCCCCAGCCCTAGCACGTGACTATCCGATACTGGGCCGATATACATAATACTTGGTATACTACGCTTGATATAGATCTTAAATATTCTTAGATGAATATGACCGGAGAATTGGGTAGACTTCGTGCTTTGCTAGAAGCCGATCTTGTCTCGTAAATCGGTAGACGTAGTACTTGGTACGTACGTGATTCGGATACTCCGACGACCGTATTTACTGCCGAATTATCCGGGGATCTCATGGGTCGCTTCCCGATAATGCACCGATGACGCATAACTCGCACTCATTAATAATCTGGGATTATATAGAAGAAAGAGAAAATTAATCTAGGATTAATTACGGAGATATTTTATCTGGGATAAAATATCGTCTAAAGAGAGAGAATGATTAATTTGGAATTAATCGGTAAATTAATATATTCGATATATTAATGAAATTAGATTTCGACGCGAAATAAAATTAGATTTTAATTCGGGCGAACGAATTAATTTAGAATTAATTCGTTAGCGACGTGAATAGTGAATTCGCTAGGCGTAATCATTTAATTACGACGCGACGGAAAATTCGCTAATTAGAATTAGTGAACCCGAGCCCGAGTGTGATTGCGAGCGCATTCGTATTTCGAATTCGAGTGCGGCGACGCAAGTCACATCAAGCGTCAAATCATTCGTCACATCAAGCGTCAAATCAAATGTCACTTTGAGTGATGTGATTGATTGATGTGATTGATTGATTGAAAGACACACATCACTTTATTAAGTAAATGAATAGTTGATGTAGTTGGTTGGAATAGTGTTGGTGGTTGAGAAAGCTAACCATTTATTTTATTTGATATTTTAATGGTAAATGCTTTGTAATTTTTGGAAAATATATAAAGCAATTTTGGTAATTCATTTATCAAGTCAACCATTACACACTTCCTTTAATCTTCTCTTCTCTCTTCTCACGCCCAAAGGGGCTTCATTTTCTCTTCTTCACAGCTCACTGCCGTGAGCTTTAAGGGGAGCAATGAGTGTGTTTTGTTGCAAAACACAAGTGCTAGCACACTTACGAGACTTGCGAAGGTGTTAGGGAGGTTCACCCATGAGGCGGGATCCGTTCGACGAAGCTTGGAGCTTGACGAATGACCAAATTTGAAGCCAAAACAGTGAACTTCTTCACTGCAGTTCACGCCCAAAACAGTGGGGTTTTTCAAGTTTTGTTGCTTGCCGCGTCTCTCAACCGATCGATGTGAGTATTCCGCTACCTCCGTTAATGTATTCACACATGATTTCATGTCTTGTTTGATCTTGGGACCTAGATAAAACCTAACAATATATTATTTAATCGATTATTTCCAAATTAATCGCGTTCTCTCCTCTATTCAAATTTTATCCCAGATAAATTCTTACTGTAATTAATCCCATATTAATTTTCTCTCTCTTATAATTAATCCTAGATTAATTATGTTCGAGTCAAATGTCATCGGTGAATCTTTGGGAAGTAACCCATGAGATCCCTGGATATCTTAGCAGTAAATACGGTCATTGGACTATCCGAATACGTGGGTACCTAGTACCATGTTCTTACCGATCTACAAACATGATTGGCTTCTAGCAAAGCACCGTGCCTACCCAATTCTCCAGAAATATTCTTTTAAGGAATATATAATCTTGGAAACATTTCTTGCATAAGCATCTAATACTTAAATATATGAGAACTATGTCGTTAAGCTTCCATAACGCGCACAAGTGTAATACTAGTATATTCTTCATTATCGATGTCCAGTCTCGATAATACTACGACTAGGGATATTTAATGATTAAACCGTTCGTGGATTGATATTGTCTCATATCTTATTAATCTGGAACTAATCATAAGGACTTTTATCATTCATACATATCAAAGTAATCTACAAAATTATAAAATAGCAATTTCCTTTGTCACATAGTTAATTTGTACAAAAACCAGAATGTCTTTTACAAATAGTGATGCTATGGGTCACAATTGTCCAACAATTCGGTCACCAAGAGTTGGAGGATTCAACAAAGAAGAAAGCAAGAAATGTTTCCCGGACGGTCTCAGAGCCAATAGAAATTTCGCTGCGCATAAGGAAAGATGTTTCCTACACTACCTACTTAAGGTAAAACGCTACCGGTAAAAGACGGGAATAACCCATCTCATTGAGACTCAAATTTAAAGATAAACGGACATGACACACCCTAACATTTGGAAACCTAGATCACAGTTTACCACTAAAACGCATCCAGCAAAAGACAACAAACATGCAAAAGGTCCTCAAGACCAATACCTAAGACAAATCGAGCATACATCTGTTGGAGTTGGTGCTTAGAGCGTCAATCCGAATAATATATTGTACATTATTTTTTATGATTTATTAATAAAATAACTATATTTTCATTTCAAACCTTATTAATGGTAATGTCATTATACATATTTGATTGATATATAAATATGCTAATAATGACATCGACCATAGAATAGTCATGTAGTAATATTGGATACTGGGTGGTCCAACAATGAGACAGTATTACTATTATAAATTATTCTTAAAGTAAATATTCCTAGTCATTGATTTTGGAATACGGTCGAATTCCTAGAATTTAGGAGACTA
>SKCR01054922.1:0-29301 GCA_019454045.1 Zanthoxylum bungeanum | reverse complement strand
AGAACGATTAATTTGGAATTAATCGATAAAATAATATATTCGATATATTATACGAAATTGGATTTCGACGCAGAATTAAAATTAGATTTTAATTTAGGCGAACGAGTTAATTTAGAATTATTTCGTTAGCGACGTGAATAGTAATTTTGCTAGGCATAATTATTTAATTAAATTTGATTTAATTACGTCGCAACAGAAAATTCGTTGATTCGGAATTAGCGAACCCGAGCCCGGGAGTGTTTGCGGGCCCACTCGTATTTCGAATTCAAGTGCGGCCCACAAGTCATATCACGCGTCACATCGCACATCATTCAAGTGATGGATGTCTTGTCACTTTGAGTGATTGACAACCAATCACTATTCATGAGTGATGTGAGTTGTTGGATTGCATTTATTGCAATTTTGCCTCCAAAATTGTCTAAGCTTTTTGGAAAAGTTTTGACTAATTTTTGGTATATGTTTATTAGGTTTTTGGAAAACCAAATACACAATACACACTCTCCTCTTTCTCTCTCACACAATCGGCCAAGGGCCAAAACTTCTTCTTTCTCCATTTTCATGGCTAGGCCGAAAATAACAAGAAGTAAATGGAAGATTTGTGGCAAATCTTTCCAATGCTAGCACATGAAGAGTCATCCTAAGGTGATAGGGAAACACACCCATGGGCATGGAATCACCATTTGCAAAGCTTTGAGCTTGGAGCATCAATGGAGGGCATGACCGAAAATTTGGAGCACAAATTGGAGCCCAATGCCGAGAGCTTCAAGGGAGCAACATAGGGCTTGTGTTCATCGCATCCAAAACCGATCAAAGTGAGTATGTTTCCGCCATTCTTCTTTGAGTATTCACACATGTTTCATTGCTTGAATTGATCTTGGGACTAATTTAGAAACCCAACATTAATAATTTGATTTACTATTGCATGTTAAAAAAATATTAAATAACACATCCCGTCCTACAAAAACTGCTCATAAACACAAACTAATAAAATTTAAGATACACTAAATTTGAGTTCTGATTTTTAGTTGAGAATGATGGATATGAATTTATTAGGACCGAAGATTAATTTTGGATTTTAAGAAATTTGGAAAACAAAAAATCCCATCAACTTGTATTTCGTAAGTAAAGATTTTGTTTCATTTAGGACTGCACGACACTTCCAAACAGAGACCCCGCCAGTCAAGGAAATTTATTTGACAATAAACATGAAAAATACAATGAAAAAACTTAAAACCAATCAAAGGGCCATTATTATCTTCGTTTGATGAGAAACCAATCAAATATTATATTTTACAATTGTTTGATGAGAAATGAATATTAATTTTGTCAAAATTGTTATTTAAGTCATATTTGCTAAATAATATAAATTTTTATTTCACAACTGAAGCTTTTATTTTACAAAAGTCATTGATACACCACACTACCTTACAAAGTCATTGATACACCACACTACCAAACAAAGTTTGACAAGAAACAGAAAAATACAAAGAGCAAGAGTTAGGGATTGTACTGCAGCTTTATTCGCTTATTTTATCTTAGTGGATTTTCACATCTCCATATGAAACTTGGAAGCGAAAAATGCAAAACATACGTCCAAATTACACACCTCAAAAAGAAATTTTATAAAAAAATTATAAACATGAGTATATATTTAGGGTATATGTATATCATTATTCATTAAAAGCTTTTGTTATCATTATTTTGGACTCTCATGACTTGGATATATGAGTTTCCATGCAATTCGCGTGACAAATACCCCTTAATGTAGTTTGCAACACGTATTTTCCTAAATAATGCCGGAGTCTCTGGTGAAATAAGACTAGGCGCTGGACTCACATCACCTTCTAATTTAGGGCCGTAAAATGTGGCAATAGAGAGTCTTTCTTTCTCTGAGTTTATTGTCGCTCGATGCTCAACGCTACTGTAAATTCCATTGGTTACAATCTGCAAAGTCATAAATAAGAGAAGATACTAATACAAATATATCTGTGCTATTGTGAATTGAGGCCATGGCTACTTAAGAAAAAGAAAAAGAAATACTTTAAACTTATAATCATTACCTCTAAACAATCTCCAATGTTGATTATAAAAGCATCAGGGAGTGGTTTAATAGGAAGCCACATGCCATCTTTTTTTATTTGAAGGCCATCCATCTCATTGATTTGGAGGAGGATGGTAAGCCCAATGGCATCAGAATGAGAATTGAGGCCAATAACAAGCTCTGGTTGCGGACATGGAGGATAGTAATTCATCCTCATTGATTGCCAACCTTCTTCAAACATCTCCATCATATCACTTGGATCCATTCTAAGAGCTTTTGCCATTTGGTTAAGGATTTCCAGAGCAAGATTTCTCAGTTCTGAAGAGTAAATTTCCAAGGTATCTCTACATAGAATGGGGAAAAAAGTCATTCGCTAAATGAATCAACATGTTTTTCCTTTTCTTTTTCCTCTGAAAACTGTATTTGTCTTTTGACAAGTTTGATTTCCAACCTCATTATAAGATATAAGTTTATTTATTTATTTTTAATTTATTTGTACAGTGATTAAGATTGATCATCCAATAAATGTGTTATGAAAATATTATTATGGAAACGGTGTTAAGGAAATATTATTATGGAAATAATATAAAATAAATATTATCTCTTTATTAAAGAATCAATCTCCAAGATATGATTCTTAGAATCCTTAGGTTTTATAATATTATTAAATTTTCATTATTATTATTAGTTCTTTCATATTTTAGTTTTCTATTTAACTTATATAAAAGTCTCTACCATTGTAAATATAATAAAGAGTGAATTCAAGAATTTCTTACATTATCTAACATGGTATCATATATCAGGTTCTTACTTTCTTAATTTCACTCTCTCTATTCTCATCGGCACGTGGGATCACAGTTGCAGTCGACACGTGAACCTCACGCTCCACCCTTCACATGCGCTTCAATCTGTCAGGATATCACTCCCTCTCGAGCATCCACTTTCTTAGGCTTCGGCAATCTTGCGAGATTTCGCTCCCTTTCGGGCTTCGACTCCCTCTCGGGTTTCTCCTCTCTGTCGGGCTTCGATTTTCTGTCAGGATTTCGCTTCCTCTCAGGTTTCGGCTCTCTCTCGGGCTTCGGTTTTTTGTCGGGTAGGGATTTCGCTCCATCTCGGGCTTCGGTTTTTTGTCGGGTTTCGGCTCTTTGTCGGAATTTCGCTCACTCTCTGTCTTCAACTTCCTCTCTGGATTTCACTCGGGCTTTGGCTCCCTCTTGGGCTTTGGCTCCCCCTTCAGGCTTCGTAGGTTAAAGCTTCTTATTGGGCTTCGACACCTCCCTTCGGGCTTTGTAGGTTAAAGCTCATCACTTATCTCAATGTTTCTAACATCCAAGTTTCAAGATTTCCAGTTTCATGACTCCGATCTCCGATTTCAAGATGCAAACACAAGCTTGTTCCTTCGTTACCATCTAAAGTTTGATGGGGTGTTAAGGAAATATTATTATGGAAACGGTATTAAGGAATATTATTATGGAAATAATATTAAAGAAATATTATCTCTTTATTATATAATCAATCTCCAAGATATGATTCTTAGAATCCTTAGGTTTTAAGATATTATTATATTTCCATTATTAGCATTAATTCTTTCCTATTTCGATTTTCTATATAGCTTATAGAAAAGCCTCTAACAAAAAGAAGAACACATCAACACTGAATATAATACAAAGATGCATGTTTTTAGAAAGTCTAGTATTATTTACTAAAATGTTTTTATAAAACTCGGCAAAGTTACCTGAGTGGGAGAGGAAGCTTAGGGAGAAGATGGGGTTTTCTCAGATGAGGGGGGAGGGTAAGCATGTAAAACATGTCCCCCCAATTAAGTTTTTGCTGCTCCGACACAACAAAAGCTTGTCCGAATCCTTCAAGATCTCCCGGCTGCTGCCAATATTTTTTCTTTTCTTCCATTGGTAGATTGAAGAACTCTTGAATATCTTGCTTCACTTTCCCTATCAATGAAGTGTTCACTCCATGATTTATCAACTGCAAAATATTATTAAGAAATTCAAGCCACACATATTCGGATTGTATATACAACTATGAAAAAGCAAGTTTTATGTATTTTAAATGACCACACAAAAAGTCAGGAAAGTCTAAATCAATTTTTATAAAGTATGTGGCTCCCTGCGAATAAAATAGAGATTTTTTTTAAACTTTTCTTAGAATTGGGCACCGAATTTTTGCTTAAACGTAAAGTCTCCGGGTGGGTTTTCTCTAATGCCTCCCTTTCAAAGAGTATGCAAGTACCTGGAAGAAACCCCAGTCTTTGCATGCTTTGTGAAGATTCTCCAGCTCTGAATCCATAAAATCTCCTGAGGGCAACTTCTGCATGTCGATGATCGGAACTTGCAGCGAGGAATTGACGTTGCATACGAACTGAGGGTCTTGATCATGTCGAACGTATCGCGGTGGAACTGTGAGTGTCTCTTTCGCCAGCTCTTGAACGGAAGGCACCCAGAGAGAACTCCCTAGCGCTGTTGGTTTTGCCTCCATATTGTTATTATTATGTTGCCTGCAGTTTCTTGAGTTGCCACCACTATGATATATGTAAATAAAGTATATCTTCTAGTAACGTGTTGGCTTCTGATTATCTATATACACAACATCAGCAGAAATTTTTGACTATCTGCAATAATGCAGCGTTCGTTTTCACCTTTACTTTAAAATTGAAATATCAATACGGAAACAACACGCACTACAGGAAATTATATTTCAAAATGGACCTCAGGTCCACACCAAAATTGGACAATCTAGATCTTAGTCCAACACCAAAACGAACCTAAAAAGAACATCATATATCAAAATGGACCTCAGGTCCACACCAACACATCAAAATTACCACCTAAGGGCTCCATGCCCATATCATCAATCAACACTCAAGGGCTCAGTGCCCACAATATCATAAGCAATCAAAACATTTACTTAAATTATATGTACAAACCACGTGCTCAACACGACAAAATAAAACAATATCCTAAATATCCTAAATTTTTTAAACTTCTATAACTTCTCCCAGGACACTTGAGAGGGTGACTGCCGCTTGGGTAATCAGCATCTCGAGCATGACTTCCAAAGTTATCGTGGTTGACCAATTTGGAAGCCAACCTGCAAAACTAACAAACTGGTTTGGTGTGAATTATAAAAACTCAGTAAGTAATCATGCAAGCATTGCAAACAAAACATACAAATTAATCACACTAGAAATTTTTCAGAGTTTTCAAGTTTTTACTAGTCTTAGAATTATCAACACTCTATTATCCTTTATACTTTTCCCATATCAAATTTTCATATTTACATATTGTCAATGTAGTGGCTATAGATTCAAAGCACACTAAACATGGATTCGAAATCATAGAGTACGTCACATAACATCGAAATCAGTTCATTGAAACATGAAGTCACATATTAATACTTATCACAGTAAATATCTTTAAAATATCATCAAATCGGTAAATCTAATAAACTTTCTTCTATTCAGTTACAAACTATCTGTAATACCAAAACCTCTTTCTTCAATATCAAAACAATCTTTCTTTAACCTTCTTTAATCCATGATAACCCTATAATAGCTTAACACTTGGGTTTCATATACCTTCACACATACCATAGCACACTTCTTTATATACATGCAAATACAATTTCAGAATCCTTAAACATATACGTACATATCAATACAACTTAGCAAACACGCTTTATAACCTCTGATATTCGTATCTGTTTCAAATCATCCATTCATTTCACATACGCATACACAATCCATACATATCATGAGTTCTGTCATACACATACATACAGTCAGACAAATTTACCAACCACGAAGCACACATAACAATCGGTACATCCAAGATCACATCATCCAACAATACACATATATGGCTAGCTTACGCACATAATGCTCGTACGTGACTCATTACATATTTTAGAATATGTATGAGATGAATTTCGTCCGAACATAATCCTAACCAGCTTGACCACTATACCATGAGAGCATCAATCAATTAAACATACAAACATGCATATATATCACGGAACACCAAACTCATCGCATGAATTTGTTGGACAATTATGACCCATAACATCACTATTTGTACAGAACATGGTGTTGTTGTATAAATTAACTATGTGACAAAGGAAACTGCTCTTTTATCATTTGTAATTAGATTACCAAGATATATAAATGATAAAAGTCCATATGATTAGTACCAGATTAATAAGATATGAGACAATATTAATCCACGTAAGGTTTCATCATTAAATATCCCTAGTCGTAGTATTATCGAGACTGGACATCGATAATGCGGAATAGGCTAGTATTACACTTGTGCGTGTTATGGAAGCGTAACGACATAGTTCTCATATATTTGGGTATTGGATACTCATGCAAGTGTAATAGGAGGTTCTGTTTACCGATGGTACGGAAACAGCTTCGCTCTAGATAGACCCATCAGAATCCCATTGGTAGTATGACTATGTGTCTATGGGAATCCGAATCAGGGTAGGTGTATTTGGTCTTAACCTGAGACTTACATCGATAATACTTGCGACAATCAATATACTTTGGTTTTGGTCGTCCGGGGCTTTAACAGGTTTTGTGTACGCCTCTTCTGGGTATACTGAGAATCGTAGTGTATTGGGTGTGATGTCAATATGGAAGTATCACTTCAGTCATATGGAGATGATGATCACGCAGGATACAGAACTAGTACTCTTAAGTACTGCAGTCATCAGGATAATATGGCTAGGTCATGATTATCCGAATATAGACACTAATTACCAAAGATCCGATATATGCTTCGTACGGGGAATACACAATTCCAGCCCTAGGCCTAGCATGTGATATCGATACTGGATCGTTATACGCAATACTTAGTATACTACGCCTGTTATAGATTATACATTCCTTAAAGAATATTTCTGGAATATTGGGTAGGCACAACGTTTTGTTAGAAGCCAACCATGTCTTGTAAATCGGTTAGAACATGGTACGAGGTACGCACGTGTTTGGATAGTCCGACGACCAGATTTACTGCCAACATATCCATGGATCTCATGGGTCGCTTCCCGAAGATTCACCGATGACGTATGACTCGAACAGAATTAATCTGGGATTAATTATGAGAGAGAGAAAATTAATCTAGGATTAATTACGGCAGAATTTATTTGGGATAAAATTCAAATAGAAGAGAGAAAACGATTAATTTGGAATTAATCGATAAAATTAATATATTCGATATATTAAATGAAATTAGATTTCATAACGGAATTAAAATTGGATTTTAATTCGGGCGAACAAATTAATTTAGAATTAATTCGCGAGTGACTTTAATAGTAATTTTGCTAGGCATAATTATTTAATTAAATTTGATTTAATTAAGTCACAATGAAAAATTCGATAATTCGGAATTAACGAACCCGAGCCTCGAATGTGTTTGCGGGCCTACTCGGATTTTGAATTAAAGTGGGGCCCACAAGTCATATCACATAGTCAACTTTATCAACTTTTGGTTGATAGAAGTTGGTGGGAATTTTGGTTGCTTGAAATATACGCAACCTTGATTTGTGATTGACTTTTACCTAATTTTGAATTGGTAAATGATAATTATTTTTTGAAAATGATATACACAAATCACAAAATCAAAAACAATACTTACTCTCATTTTCTCCATTTTGGCGTGAACCTAGGGTTCATGTGTGATGATTTTGTTTCAAAATCTTGCATGCTAGCACATCTAAGGAGTCATACAAAGGTGTTAGGGAAACCTTGAGTTTGGAATTCAAGAATCAAAGCTTGGAGCTCAACATACAAATCAAGGAAAGCTTGGAGCTCAAAGGTTTCAAGAAATTTTTTGAACTTTCCACCTACATCCAATCCGATCAATGTAAGTATTTCCGCTACTTCTTTGCGTATTCACACATCTTTTATGCTTAAATGATCTTGGGATTGATCTTAGAGACCCAACAATGGTATCAGAGCCTATTTAAGCATGAAATGGATTAGGGTTCATAATCTTAAATTTGGGTATTTTTGCTTGGAGCATGATTTTATCAAATTGATTGTTTGAGTATGCTTAGATTATGATAACTAAGAGTTATGCATGATTAATTTTATGAAAAAATTGATTAGATAATTTTTTCCAAATTGCTTGGCTTGGCCGAATATGGAGGAACCCTTGTAGCTCATGGTGATTTTGATTTTAGGCCATTGGATGTGTTTAAAATGCTTGGATATATTGGTTTGTGATTTAATTGGATTGAAATAAAAAAATTAATGTAAAAATCTCATGATTGCCATGAGCTTAGAGAGCATGGAATGAGTTGATTTTGCTTCAATTATGTTGGACATGAATTGATAATGATAAAGCATGATTAATTATGTAAATTGGTATTTTGGAAATGTTAATTTGAATAATTAATTATGGCTATACACTTTAATTAAATAAATTGTGATATTTGAAATATTAGAATTTAATTAATTAGGCTTAATTTGGAATTGGGCTAAGGATGTTATATTTGGGCCTTATGGGCTTGGTTGGGCCAAGTTGGTTTAAGACAATTGGATTGGATCCAAATTGGGCCTAAAACCATTCCATAAAATCCAAATATAATAAATGGGCCTTTAAATAATTAATTGGGCCTAATGGGCCAAAATTAATTTTATGGCAAAGGGTGATTCCTTATTGGGCTTTGGTTGCCAAAGTCCATGCCTTAAGAAATTAATTGAAAGCCCATTGGACTTTAATTAATTGACATTGGATGTTAATTGGGCTTTGAGACCCATTAAGATTAGATTTAGAATCTAAATCGTAAAGGCACATTAAAAGTGTAATTATTTAATTTGGAATTAAATAAAGAATTAGTATTGAATACAAATTAAATTGGATTTGTAGTTCAATATAATTAGAGAATACGCACTTTGAGTTCTTATTCTCAAACTAGTTGGACTCGCGCAAATCAAATCATTGTTTGAACATTGGATGATCACTTAATTCAAAGATTAATTAATTGGATTAGATTGATTGAATAACATGTTTTGTGTGAATACATGGATGTATTGTATGAATAATGTATATCAGAAGGATATTAGATGAGTGAGGGCAATTTTTGAAATTGTTGTAATAAATTTAGAATTTATTAAATTGGATCTGCGTGTCCAGCCTTTATCTCTTGACTCTTTGTAATTCTCTTCTCACCAATTCCCCTCAATGTAATGAGGTTTCTTTATTGTATTATGTAATTGGGTAGAAGTTAGAATAGTGCTAGCCGGGGAGAGGAAATTGAGTGATTTGTTCTAGGAATAATTTGTGATATATCCATCCGTATATCATTCTTATTTTATTTATCGCACCTTATTATGCTTTTAGAATGCATGCTTAAGGGTGTATGATGAGACCTAATCAAAGATAATTAATTGGTTGCCAATTACGTGAAAAACCCTCAATCAAATATTAAGTTTTTTTCCTTCCATTGAGTGATTCTCTCTCAAGATCCAAGATTGACATTGGTTTGTTGGCCAAAGTCAAGACCTTTGTCCACCGCGGATGTGTTTGAATCATGAAGGCTTTTTTCCATATCCTACGCATTGGGCAAATTGTGATTTGTTGGCTAAAGTCAAGGTCACTTCTTGTTCATCGGCCTCGATTACGAAGCTTTCCCACTGTCAATGGGTCACGCTTAACTGGTTTCATTAAGCTTTTTGAGCCAAAGCCAAGGCTTAGTTGATTCAGAGGAAAAATGTTAGGCAATATATTAGATATATTGGATATATGTTTCGGACTTAGAGGTCCACCAACTGGATCTAGGAATTGGATGAGATCCAATTGATCTTAGAGATCTACCTTGTTAAGTTTCATACAATTTGTTGGCCAAAGTCAAGGTTATGTATTATTTAACAGGATCCTAGCCCACTAGGAAACTAGGTTTCTCAAGTACTCCACTGGGGGTTAGACGCTCGTCGAAAAATAGGGGGAGGCAAGTATTAAATTTGCAATTTCATTTAGATACTTGCCAATACGCGCTCATTTCATTTTTCGTCATTAATTATTTATTTATAAATATATTAGTTTGACTAATATTCAATTGTTGTTTTAATTAAACAGTTAGACTGTATTCAAACTACTTCATTTATAGTTGATTATATAATTGGATTGTAGTAATCAATATATTTGAATTTAACCAATCAAATTGTAGTTAATTATATAGTTAGACTATAGTAATCATTGCATTAGATTGTACCCGAAATCGTTGATTAGATAGTTGGACTATAGCAATCAAGATTAATTGAAAGATTAGCGTCAAATGACATAATCCTAGGTGATAAATGTCTTTTACGGCTTTAATATTCATATTGGGAAATGAATCTCAGGATAGTCCTGGGAGTTGAGAAGTTACTCTATATAATAGAGAAACCTCTCGGGCATAAGCCCGGAGTTGAGCAAATAGTAGAGCATGAGCTTTGGAAGACTCATTGTGATGATAACTTTAGTGCTCAATTCGTTATGCTTGTTGCAATGACTCCTTAATTTCTTCGTCAGAACTAAGGATTAGATCCTTATACCATGATGTTGAAATTAAAAGATCTTCATAGATCTATTCTTATATCTTAGAAGTACTAATTGCAAAAGAAAACTCTTGGAGAGTTAATGGCTATGCTCAAGGAGACAGAGCCAGAGCTTGCAAAAAGGCAAGAAGTGCAAGACACATCTTACTTCAACATCCTAAACTATGGTAAACAGGGTCATTGGAAGCGTGACTGCCGTATGGACAAGGCAGACATGAATGAAGTGAAGGCGAGGCTTCGGCTGCGGCTTCAGATATGTTTGTTATAAACATGTCCACTGTTGGTTTTAAAATTGGATTTTAGATACTGGATGTGGTACATAAACATATGTACTGATGTGCGGGATCTGCTGATTAGCAGGAGACTGGCTTCAGTTGAGATTGACCTATGAGTCGAAAATAGGACATGAGTCGTTGTTTTGGCCGTAGAAACCTAAGTTTTGGAACTGCCCTTTGGGCATGTACTTAAATTAGGAAACTGTTTTAATGTACCTAGTTTGACTAGAAATATTATCTCTGTATCTAGTTTAACCCGTTGCGGGTATACCTTTATGTTCCAGAACACTAGGTGTTTTGTTTATAAAGATGATATTGAGATATACAATTAGATGTGAATAACAATATTTATATTTTGAATATAAACAAATCTCAAACATATAATATGACAAACAAAAGCTCAAACTTATAAATCTGTTGAGACTTAAAAGTGGCATTGTTGTCTGAGACACATTAACAAGACTCGTATATCCACACTTTCGAAGAGTGGATACTATGAAAGATTTGATTCTAATTCAAATGATGTCTACGAATCTAGTTTATTATGCAAAGTGCCTAAAACATCTTTTACTTGGTAAAAGTGCAAGTGCCACCAATCTATTAGCCCTCGTTCATAGTGACGTAAGTGGGCCCATGTCTAGCTAGGCTAGAGGTGGATATAAATACTTCGTAACCTTTACGAATGTGGTATCACATTACGGTTATGTGTATCTTATAAAACACAAGTCAGAAAATTTTGAGTAATTCAAAGAGTTTCGACACGAAGTAAGAAAACAGACCAGTAAATGTATTAAAACATTACAGTCGGACCATAGTGTAAAATACTTAAACATATGAGTTTCAAGATTACTTGGAAGAGTATAGTATTCTTTCACAGTGGACTCCTCCCGGGACACCTCAATTTGACGGTGTGTCCGAACAGAGAAACCGAACTTTGTTGGACATGGTAAGGTTAATGATGAGTCGCTCTGAGCTATCAATTTCCTTCACAGGATATGCATTAAATAGTGCATTACTTATTTTGAATAAGGTTCCATGTAAATCTGTTAGACAGACTTCATATTAGATATGAACAGGTAAGAAACCGGGTTTCTCATTCCTGAAGATTTGGGAATGTAGGGCATACGCTAAATGTTTGGATGATACCAAACTAGAACCCAAATCGGATAAGTGCCTATTTGTAGGTTGTCCTAGGGAAACCAAAGTATAGTACTTATACAACTCACAAGAGAACAATGTAATTGTTGCTCTCCATGCGATTTTCCTAAGAGGAATTCCTATATGCAGTGGTAAGTGGGAGGAAAGTAAAACTCGATGAAAATCGGAGTAATACTATTCCAGGCACCGAGTCCTCACGGAACACAAACAATTCGTCATAGATGAAACTGTACCAATAATCTTCAAATACATAAGAACCGCGTAGGTCGGTGAGAGTAAGAAAATAACCTAGGAGGTATGAGTTTCTGATCTCACCTCATGTAGATATCAATTTTATTGAGGAAGACGAACCAGCTACGTATGAGGAAGTGATACAAGGTATTGACTCATTTTTGGCAAAGTGCCATGAAGTCCGAAATGGATTCCATGTATTCCAACTAAGTTTGGACATTGGTTAATGTACCAGAAGGCATTGTGCCTATTGGTACTAAATGAGTCTTCAAGGAAGACATACATGGATGGCAACATACAAATGTACAAAGCTATGCTTGTACATAAAGGGTATCGTCAAAGACATGGTGTCGATTACGACGAAACTTTTTCATCTATTGCCATGATTAAATCCATTCGAATAATGCTTGCTATTACTGCATATTTAGATTACGAAATATGACAGATGGACGTCAAAACTGCGTTCCTTAACGGAAACCTTTTGGAGGATGTTTATATGCAATAGCCTGACGGTTTTGTCATACCAAAACATGCGAACAAGGGTTGCAAGTTAAATCGATCCATTTATAGATTGAAGCAAGCATTGCATTCTTGGAACTAACGTTTTGATAAGATCATAATGGTATATGGTTTCATTCAAAACGGTAAAAATTCTTGTGTATATAAGAAGGTTAGTGGGAGCGCATTGACAGTGACTGTCCAATATAATGATGATATATTATTTCTTGGAAATGACATTCCTATAATACAATCGGTGAAATCTTATCTTTTATTAAAATTCTCCATGGAATACCTGGGAGAAGCAGGCTTTATTATAGGAATAAAGATCTACTGGGATATATATAGAAAGCTGCTGACAACCCTCCCAGAGCTCGTACGTTTTTGAAATGTATGTGACCTGATGTCTCATATGTTTTGAGCATATGTAGACGCTATAAGGCCAATCCAGATGATGGTCACTGGATTGATGTAAAGAAAATCCTTGAATATCTTGGACGAACTAATGATGCTTTCTGATCATATGGGGAAAGGAGAACTTGAGGTGACTGGGTTCACCGCTGCAAGTTTCCAAACCGACAAAGACGACTTTAAGTCGTAATAAGGGTACATATTTAGTTTGAATAACAGAACAGTGAGCTGGAAATTTTCCAAGCAAGATACTATTGCCAAATAAATAATAAAAGCGGAACATTGCTGCAGCTGAGGTAGCAAAAGAAGCATTTAGGATCTATATAATCCTAATTGGATTAGGTGTAGTTCTGTTAGCAGCTGAGCTGGGCTACAGCACAGGCTAAGGAATCGCGGTCTCATCAACGATCCAAGTATATACTTCGACTATTTCATCTGATTCGTCATATCATAAACCATGGCGATGCGATGATCGAATAAAACGCATCAGATGATAACATTGCAAATTCACTGACGAAAGCTGTTTCTCAGCAGAAGTTTGAGCGACTCGTACATAGTTCAGGTGTAGGACACTTGAGTGATTGGCTATAGGCCAAGTGGGAGATTGTTAGACAATTATGACCAATAGTATCACTATTTGTACAGAACATGGTGTTGTTGTACAAATTAACTATGTGACAAAGGAAACTGCTCTTTTATCATTTGTAATTAGATTACCAAGATATATAAATGATAAAAGTTCATATGATTAGTACCAGGTTAATAAGATATGAGATAGTATTAATCTATGTAAGGTTTAATCATTAAATATCCTTAGTCGTAGTATTATCGAGACTGGACATCGATAATGCGGAATAGGCTAGTATTACACTTGTGCGTGTTATAGAAGTGTAACGACATAGTTTTCATATATTTGGGTATTGGATACTCATGCAAGTGTAATAGGTGGTTCTGTTTACCGATGGTACGGAAACAGCTTCGCTCTAGATAAACCCCTCAGAATCTCATTGGTAGTATGACTATGTGTCTATGGGAATCCGAATCAGGGTAGGTGTCTTTGGTCTTAACCTGAGACTTACATCGTTAATACTTGCGACAATCAGTATACTTTGGTTTTGGTCGTCCGGGGCTTTAACAGGTTCCGTGTATGACTCTTCTGGGTATATTGAGAATCGTACTGTATTGGGTGTGATGTCAAGATGGAAGTATCACTTCAGTCATATGGAGATGATGATCACGCAGGATACGGAACTAGTACTCTTAAGTACTGCAGTCATCGGGATAATATGGCTAGGTCATGATTATCCGAATATAGAGACTAGTTACCAGAGATCCGATATATGCTTCGTACAGTGCAGACACAATTCCAGCCCTAGGCTTAGCATGTGATATCGATGCTGGATCGTTATACGCAATACTTAGTATACTACGCCTGTTATAGATTATATATTCCTTAAAGAATATTTCTGGAAAATTGGGTAGGCACGACGCTTTGCTAGAAGCCAACCATGTCTTGTAAATCGGTAAGAACGTGGTACGAGGTACGCACGTGTTTGGATAGTCCGATGACCGGATTTACTGCCAACATATCCATGGATCTCATGGGTCGCTTCCCAAAGATTCACCAATGACGTATGACTCGAACAGAATTAATCTGGGATTAATTATGAGAGAGAGAAAATTAATCTAGGATTAATTACGGTGAGAATTTATCTGGGTGTAGGCATTGCATTTTTGCATATTAGCCCGATGATGAGTCTCGTATAGAGACACTACCTCTTTAGTTGTGAAAGCCGTGGGAAACGGACGTTGGAATGGTAAAGTTGGAATTAGCATTTTGTCAGATTTAACTCGCTTGTTTCGCTTCGGGTTCGCTTGTTGGACCTCTGTTTTAAAACACACAAAACCCATTAAATCACAAATTAAATAATTAAAACATTTAAAACACATCTCACAAATTAAATAATTAAAATTAAATTAAATTAAATTAAAACACATTTCACAAATTAAATCACCTTCCTAAATTAAATTAAATCCCTTTCCTAAAATACATAAATCACATTCCTAACTTAATTAAATCACTTACCAATTTAAATAAATCATATCCTTAACTAAAAAGAATAAATCAAATCACTTCCCTTAATTAAAAGATTTCCCTTATCACATACTAAATTAAAAGATATCCCCTTAAAAACACAAATCCTATTCCTTCTCCAACAAGGTAAAACCCCCTCCCTTGGCCTATAAAAAGAATCCTTAACCCACACATTCAACCCTGGCTGACTCTTACAAAAATACAAAGCAAAACCCTAAATCTCTCTCGGCCACTCTCTCTCATTCAGCAGCCCTCCACACGTCCATATAGCCACACGTCCCCTGCTCACGCCTCTCGTACGCCACTTTCAAGAGCAATCAACGCAAAGCCAAAACAAACTCAACTTCAGCGCAGAAGCCACAACAAAATTAACGCACAGCAACGTGCCACCTTCACGCATACCACATCATTATCTCCACGAAGCCAAACTAGCCCCACTCACTAACCCTCAACAACACAGCAACGACCAACTCATAACTTCAGCACATTCATCACCGACCAGCCCCTTTGACCGCATATACCCTCACACACCTGGCCTTCACGTAAGCCTCACTAATTGCCTTCATCAGCCCTTCATAGCCTTCTTCACGTACTGCCATAAGACACATGCCCATTGACCTCGCCACCTACCCCTTTCACACCTTCACGCACCTGCCTCTCCTTTCAATTAGCGCCACACACTAACCCATAATCCTCAACGCCACCTTTCTCCTTCAATCAACCACATAACCCTCAACGCCACACGCCGTTTATCACGTCTGACCAATCTTCCTTCACTTACACAGACCATTCAGCATTAACGCCACTTGCCTCACCAGCCCTCCTTCTGCTCATCAAAATCACGCCCAAACAGCCACAAACCTGCCCTAAAATCACCTCAAAAAAACCCCCATAAACCCATGAAACTGTCCAGATTTTAGCCACAAAACAGTCCCCAAAAACTACACAAACCAGTCCCTTAATTACCCCAAAATAGTGACCAGAAAATACAACAAAAACAGCAGTGAAACGGAGTAAAAACAGCAGCCCGAACAGCAAAACAGCAAGGAAAGACGTTGAGTTGGTGAACCAAAAGAGTTGCGGATCATTCACCCTTCCAACGGACTTGTAACGCCCTTTCGTGAGACAACAAAAGAGGTTAGACCTGAGGGCACCTTCTTACTTATCTTTTTTCGTTTTATTTTATTTATTTTAAAATATTATTGCATGAGAGTCGTTTGAGGCATGATGTGATTGTTGGATGAGCGGGATGTGTGTTCCCTTTTGTGGTATATCGGATGGAAACCCGGACGTAAATTCCGTAGCCGATTCCGAATGGACGGTATTGCGGTCTGCACTCGGGATACAAGTCCACGTACCACTTAAGATGCACGTATCTCGTCTCATCCAAATTTGTATTTGAGCATGTCATAGTTCTATGCCGTTTATTTATTATTTTAAACATGAGTTAATTTAGTCTTGTTATTTAATTTTCAAAGCATGATTGTGTTATTTAGGCATGTTGTTTCTTCATTCTTTATGCATGATGTTTCGTTTAGTTTATGTTTATGTTTAATTAGTTATTTGTTTACTTTGGTTTAATGGTTCAATATGCTTGTTGTGTTATATTGCGTGGAGTTATTTGGATGAAAGCATGTTAGATCTAAGTACCCTTGAGCATGAATGTTGCGTAGATTCGGTTAGTTTATTGCACAAATCATATCATCACAAGTGACATAAGTAAGGGACCATTCCGAACCCAACAGGTTTGAGGTCTTCCCTTGCGAGGGGTGAGTGCGACCTTAAATCTTTGTCCCGGTTCACACCGGGTGGCGACTCCATGTTATTTCGTACTCCCAACTAGGCCGCGAGCCTAGAACAACATCGTCAAGTTCTGTGTCCTACAGTCTGGCGACTCACACTGGGGATATTTTGAATCGGCCCCGAAATCATGTCTTGTGATGTTTATGATTTGTGCTTCAGTTAATCGTTTCTATGGTAGGTTGAAAGGGGTTAATCAAAGGCCTTGTTGGAGCTAGGTGATGGTTGGGTGTCTTCCTTCACTCACTACCTTTTCATAAGGAAAAGCTGTGAAGACACCGAGATAATTATTACTTGTAGCTCGTTGTGACAGACTAGTTTGGAGGACTCGTTGTTTATTCCTGACACCAAGCGATAAGAGCCTAAGGGGTTTGGGTACTTAAGAGAGCCTCGCTCCACCCTCCCTCTGGGGAATCTACAACGAGAAATCCATTCGACAGTTAGTCACACACCGTAACTCGTTGGCACGTACCGTAAGGTATAAAAAAGGTGCACTCACTTGGTCGCTTGAACCCTTGAGTGGGGAGTCCTAGTTGTGGGTAATCCTTCGTCAAACGAGAGCCTTTGTCCACACTCCTGTAAACCCACATGTGAACCATAGTTGTATGACCTATAGGGGCCACCCTTTATGCTTTTGATAACCCCATGCATATTGTGTCTCATACATCACATGCATCTCATGTATACATGCATCATGTTAACCCTCGTGTCTTAAAAGCCATCATAGATATGCGTTGGGTTAGGAAAAAAAAAGACTTGTCAAAGAAGAGTTTAGCAAACATGGACATCGAGAAAAAGGAAGCCGAGAAACTGAAAATTTTACGGCAAGGATAGAAAGACCATGGTGGGCCCAAAAAAAAAAAAATTAAATAAATAAAAAGAGAAAAAAGAAAGAGAAAAAAGAAAAAAAAAAGAAGAAAAAAAATTGTGTTTTTTCAGTCCTTGATAGTTAGACATAAGTCTGATGATGAAACTGATTGCCTTAGGTGAAGCCTTAGAAACGATAAACATTTTACGTGCTTTTATCTGATAATTTGACGTAATTGATCTATGTTAGACTCGTAAGCACTTGATTATGGTTCTTAGCAGTGAAAACCTGAGTAGTTAGCAAAGTGACTAGTTGAAGAAACTGTAGGTCGGTGAATGACCGTTTACTTAGATGTCTATCTTGATTTGCTGATGTTATGATGTGTGGTATGGTTGAAAATGAAAGAAAAGTCTCTAAAGAAAAGAATTGAACCATCTATAACCGATAAGCGTGAAGCTACCCATGGGCGAGTATTAGGACCACCATGAGGAGAAATGCTACCTTAAAGGGTAGGGGTGTTGAAAAAAAGAAAAGAAAAAAAGAATGAGAAAAAGAAAAGAAAAGAAAAAAATAAGTTCAAAATGAAAAGAAAAAAAGAAAGAACGAGACAAAAGAGAAAGAAAACCATACCACATTGAGCATAGAAAAGTAACTGCAGGCATAATTGAGACATCTAGGTTGGTTTGACCCATCGATCCCGATTTTTGAAACGAAATCATTGAGTTAGCTTACCTGAGGATGAATCCGCAAAGGAACCTTTGCACACACACACTTTGAGTCTGGCTTAGATCATTTATTCAAAGACTTGGATTTGAGTTGCGTTGAATGTTTTGAAGGTTCTCTGGTTTCATTACTGAGCATTCTTTGAGGACAATGATATGTATAACTATTGAGACTATTTCGTAGCATAGTATGATGATATAGAAGGCCCCACCATGTGGTTCATCTTGACCAAGTGCAAACAACGGAGAGCAGAAAGCTAAACCAAGACTGGGGGTGACCAGTCTACCACACCGTGAATCAAGGACATAACAAGATATTGAGTCATGAGACCAGAGAGAAGACTGAGCAGTCGCCTAGAGAACTGGTGGAAGACCTAACCCAACGGAATAGGAAATTCATTCATGCATGCATACATGTAACATATTTTACATTATTTTTGTGTTTGTTTCGTTTTGTATTCACAGGTTTCAAAGAAGAAAAAGAGAAAGTGGAAAAGACAAGCCAACCAGAATCAGCAACATATGAGTAATAGTTTTGGGGATGAGTCTCAGGGTTAAGGCCCATATCAGTATCAGTTTTGGGGTGAGGCCCACGTCATTATCAGTCTGGGGGCGAGGCCCACATCAGTGTCTGTATGGGGGCGAGGCCCACATCTGTTTCAGTTTGGGGTCGAGGCCCATAACATTATTCGTTTGGGGATGAGTCCCGGGGTTGAGGCCCACATCAGTATCAGCTTGGGGCGAGGCCCACATCCGTTTAGGGCGAGGCCCACATCAGTATCAGTTTTGGGGTGAGGCCCACATCAGTTTAGGGTGAGGCCCACATCAGTATCAGTTTGGGGCGAGGCCCACATCAGTATCAACTCAGGGTCGAGGCCCACCTTATCAGCAATTTGGGGAATGAATCCCAGGGTCGAGGCGTACATCGTAAGAGTTTCGGGAATGAATCCCAGAGGAATGAATCCCACATCGCTAGAGTTTTGGAGTGAATCCAGGGAATGAATCCCAGGGCCGAGGCCCACGTCGTCAGAATTTGGAATGAATACAGGGAATGAACCCCAAGGCCGAGGCCCACGTCATCAGAATTTGGAATGAATCCAAGGAATGGATCCCAGGGCCGAAGCCCACATCAGCATCAGTTTTGGGGATGAGTCCCAAGGCCGAGGCCTACATCAGTATCAGTTTGGGGGTGAGGCCCACATCAGTATCAGTTCAGAGCCGAGGCCTACATCAGTATCAGTTTGGGGCCGAGTCCACATCAGTATCAGTTGGGGCGAGGCCCATATCAGTGTCAGTCTAGGGGCGAGGCCCACATCGTACTAGTCTGGGGGCGAGGCCCACATCAGTGTCAGTTGGGGCGAGGCCCACATCAGAATCAATTTTGAGGGTGAGGCCCACATTAGTACCATTTTAGGGTCGAGGACCCACTACATCATCAGTTTGAGGGCGAGGCCCACATTGTCAGCAGTATTGGGATGCGTCCCAGGGTTGAGGGCCCCGTTGTCGGTTGCAGTTCCGGGATGCGTCCCAAGGTCGAGGGCCCACTGCATCATCAGTACTCCGGGTATGGAGACACACATCATCAGCAACGGTTCAGAAATGGGCCACTCTCACATCAGCAACGGTTCGGAAATGGACTATCTCTCATCAGCAACGGTTCGGAAATGGACCATTCTCACATCAGCAATGGTTCGGAAATGGACTATCTCTCATCAGCAACGGTTCGGAAATGGACCGTTCTCACATCAGTAATGGTTCGGAAATGGACCACTCTCACATCAGTAATAGTTCGGAAATGGACTATATCTCATCAGCAACGGTTCGGAAATGGACCGCTCTCACATCAGCAATGGTTCGAAAATGGACCACTCTCACATCAGTAATGGTTCGGAAATGGATGTCTCTCACCAACAATGGTTCGAAAATGGACCATTCTCACATCAGCATGGTTCGAAAATGGACCACAATCACATCAGTTCGCCGAAAATGGCACTCTGAAAATGGAGCACGGTTCAGAAATGGACCACAATCACATCAGCTCGCCGAAAATGGCACTCCGAAAATGGAGCACGGTTCGGAAATGGATCAGTATCTCATCAGACGCCGAAAATGGCACTCCGAAAATGGAGCATGGTTCGAAAATGGACCACAATCACATCAGCTCACCGAAAATGGCACTCCGAAAATGGAGCACGGTTCGAAAATGGACCAGTATCTCATCAGACGTCGAAAATGGCAAAATGTAGCATGGTTCGGAAATGGACCACAATCACATCAGCTCGCCGAAAATGGCACTCCGAAAATGGAGCACGGTTCGGAAATGGACCAGTATCTCATCAGACGCCGAAAATGGCACTCCGAAAATGGAGTATGGTTCGGAAATGGACCACTATCACATCCGCGATGCCTCGGAAATGAGGTTTAGCATGCCGAAAATGGCACTCTGGAAATGGATCAAGGTTCGGAAGGGGACCACAACTATCACAACCACGACGCCTCGGGAATGAGGTTTAACATACCGAAAATGGCGCTCCGGAAATGGGGCAAGGTTCGGAAGGGGACCAACTCTCATCAGTTCAGCTCGGTAGTGATTCCTAGAGATCGCAGCATCTTGCAGGGATGAACCTTAGGGGTCGAAGCACCTCACCACTAGATCAACTCAGTTCAAAGCAACAGGCAAGTCAAGCGGTGACTGGCGAGCCAGGTAAGTGAAAATGCATTGCACGTACTTTGATAGGATTGTCATTGTCACACACTGCACAAGTCCCATCAAAGTGGGGGTGACTGTAGGCATTGCATTTTTGCATATTAGCCCGATGATGAGTCTCGTATAGAGACACTACCTCTTTAGTTGTGAAAGCCGTGGGAAACGGACGTTGGAAGGGTAAAGTTGGAAATTAGCATTTTGTCAGATTTAACTCGCTTGTTTCGCTTCGGGTTCGCTTGTTGGACCTCTGTTTTAAAACACACAAAACCCATTAAATCACAAATTAAATAATTAAAACATTTAAAACACATCTCACAAATTAAATAATTAAAATAAAATTAAATTAAATTAAAACACATTTCACAAATTAAATCACCTTCCAAAATTAAATTAAATCCCTTTCCTAAAATACATAAATCACATTCCTAACTTAATTAAATCACTTACCAATTTAAATAAATCATATCCTTAACTAAAAAGAATAAATCAAATCACTTCCTTAATTAAAAGATTCCCTTATCACATACTAAATTAAAAGATATCCCCTTAAAAACACAAATCCTATTCCTTCTCCAACAAGGTAAAACCCCCTCCCTTGCCTATAAAAAGAATCCTTAACCCACACATTCAACCCTGGCTGACTCTTACAAAAATACAAAGCAAAACCCTAAATCTCTCTCGGCCACTCTCTCTCATTCAGCAGCCCTCCACACGTCCATATAGCCACACGTCCCCTGCTCACGCCTCACTACGCCACTTTCAAGAGCAATCAACGCAAAGCCAAAACAAACTCAACTTCAGCGCAGAAGCCACAACAAAATTAACGCACAGCAACGTGCCACCTTCACGCATACCACATCATTATCTCCACGAAGCCAAACTAGCCTCACTCACTAACCCTTAACAACACAGCAACGACCAACTCATAACTTCAGCACATTCATCACCGACCAGCCCCTTTGACCGCATATACCCTCACACACCTGGCCTTCACGTAAGCCTCACTAATTGCCTTCATCAGCCCTTCATAGCCTTCTTCACGTACTGCCATAAGACACCTGCCCATTGACCTCGCCACCTACCCCTTTCACACCTTCACGCACCTGCCTTACCTTTCAATTAGCGCCACACACTCACCCATAATCCTCAACGCCACCTTGCTCCTTCAATCAGCCACATAACCCTCAACGCCACACGCCATTCATCACGCCTGACCAACATTCCTTCACTTACACAGACCATTCAGTACTAACGCCACTTGCCTCACCAGCCCTCCTTCTGCTCATCAAAATCACGCCCAAACAGCCACAAACCTGCCCTAAAATCACCTCAAAACAGCCCCCATAAACCCCTGAAACTGTCCAGATTTTAGCCACAAAACAATCCCCAAAAACTGCACAAACCAGTCCCTTAATTACCCCAAAATAGTGACCAGAAAATACAACAAAAACAGCAGCGAAACGGAGTAAAAACAGCAGCCCGAACAGCAAAACAGTGAGGAAAGACGTTGAGTTGGTGAACCAAAAGAGTTGCGGATCATTCACCCTTCCAACGGACGTGTAACGCCCTTTCGTGAGACAACAAAAGAGGTTAGACCTGAGGGCACCTTCTTACTTATCTTCTTTCGTTTTATTTTATTTATTTTAAAATATTATTACATGAGAGTCATTTGAGGCATGATGTGATTGTTGGATGAGCGGGATGTGTGTTCCCTTTTGTGGTATATAGGATGGAAACCAGGACGTAATTTCGTGGCCGATTTCGAATGGACGGTATTGCGGTCTGTACTCGGGATACAACGCTACCACTTAAGATGCACGTATCTCGTCTCATCTAAATTTGTATTTGAGCATGTCATAGTTATATACCGTTCATTTATTATTTTAAGTATGAGTTAATTTAGTCTTGTTATTTATTTTCAAAGCATGATTGTGTTATTAGGCATGTTGTTTCTTCATTCTTTATGCATGATGTTTCGTTTAGTTTATGTTTATGTTTAATTAGTTATTTGTTTACTTAGGTTTAATGGTTCAATATGCTCGTTGTGTTATATTGCGTGGAGTTATTTGGATGAAAGCATGTTAGATCTAAGTACCCTTGAGCATGAATGTTGCGTAGATTCGGTTAGTTTATTGCACAAATCATATCATCACAAGTGACATAAGTAAGGACCATTCCGAACCCAACAGGTTTGAGGTCTTCCCTTGCGAGGGGTGAGTGCGGCTTAAATCTTTGTCCCGGTTCACACCGGTGGCGACTCGATGTTATTTCGTACTCCCAACTAGGCCGCGAGCCTAGAACAGCATCGTCAAGTTCTGTGTCCTACACTGGGATAAAATTTAAATAGATAGAATAGAGAATGATTAATTTGGAATTAATCGATAAAATTAATATATTCGATATATTAAATGAATTTAGATTTTATAACGGAATTAAAATTGGATTTTAATTCGGGCGAACGAATTAATTAGAATTAATTCGCGAGTGACTTTAATAGTAATTTTTCTAGGCAAAAATATTCAATTAAATTTGATTTAATTAAGTCGCAATGGAAAATTCGTTAATTTGGAATTAACAAACCCGAGCCCCCCGAAATTGTTTGCGGGCCCACTCGAATTTTGAATTAAATTGGGTCCCACAAGCCACATCACCTAGTCAACTTTATCAACTTTTGGTTGATAGAAGTTGGTGGGAATTTTGGTTGCTTCAAATATACACAGCCTTGATTTTGATTGACTTTTACCTAATTTTGAATTTGGTAAATGATAATTATTTTTTGAAAATGATATACACAAATCACAAAATCAAAAATACTTACTTACTCTCTCATTTCTCCATTTTGGCGTGAACCTAGGGTTCATGTGTGATGATTTTGTTTCAAAATCTTGCATGCTAGCACATCTAAGGAGTCATACAAATGTGTTAAGGAAAACCATTTCCTTGAGTATGGATGTAGGGGTTTTTAGGGGCTAAATCCGGTAACGGGCAGCGGAAGCGGTAAAAACCATATTTTCCGATTTCAAAACTTTTTCTCTGATTTATAAATAAACATATTTATTTAATATTCCAATAATCAAATTATGAAATAAAATTCAATAAATCATTTTAAGTGAATTTACCAAATTCAATAATATTCCAATGATCTAATCAATTTTGAATGATTCTAAATCATTTCTAAGATGAACTTAGCATGTTCAAAATATCAAAATATCAAAACAACCAAAATCCCCATTTTCTTCTTCACCAAGCCGAGAGCACCATCAGGGGGGGGGGTTGTGCATTTTGTCATTTCATGCATCAAAACACATCAAGATGTAATCCAATGAACATGAAACTTTATATGCATCATATACACACACAAATGCACAACATATATAAAACGCCCCAAATTTGGAATTGGTCATGAACCCTAATTTTACAATTTCCACAAATTGGACAAATTAGACCAAATATATTAAATCAATTACTTCAATCATCATTCTTCCATCCAATCCAAGTCTCAACACAATGAAACAACTCAAGATCAAATCTAGGTCATTTAAGAGTGGGTCAATAACTCTAGATTAGCAACATGGTTTCAAAAAACCTTAAAAGAAAGTTTACAACAATACAATAGTCACAACCTTCCTTCAAACTTCCATCAACAAAAACACAAAGAAATAAAGAAAGAAATAATCTAAGAACATCACATGTTGAAGCCTAGAACCTAAGGAACAATTTCCTCTCTAATAGCAAGTTTGAAAAACTTACTAAATTCCAAGCTTTCTTTAATCTTTCTTTCTTTCTCAAGCTTTCTTAAGTTTCTTCAATGGATTTTCTTTTAGTAAAGTGTATTAGGTTAGAAATAAAATGAAATGAAAAACAATATATACTTGTGGCAAAATATGCCTTGGCCGAATTTGGCTAAGCCAAATACACCCAAATTCATTTCAATTTTATTTCACAATAATTTGATCAAGTTTATTAAATATCCAAAAACACTTTATTAGATATTTATAACTTGGTCAACAAAGGCAACTTAATCATTTAAATCAAATATCCAAAGTTAAGATATTTATATTTTAATTAATTTAATCATTTAACAATTAATTAATTAATTAATTAATTAAAAATATATTAAATATATGTATATATTTACATTAAATATTAAATACATATATTCATTTAGGATATAAGTCAAATAACTCATTTTGACTATTAATTAATGTGTATTTAAATTAATCAAGTATTAAATGTAAATACACAATAATTAGGCAAATGACTATCTAGTCCCTTTAGCACGTATCTTGCGTTTAACCTTTAAAGGACTTTATAAATAACAAATAATATTTATTAATGTTGCTCTAGTGCTCTACGAGTATGTTTCATTATTGAGACTCTCTAGATTCAGGTATATCTGTCACGAAATCTAATTTCGTGTCCATAATCTATCCACCCGTAGATTATGACGATCACGGATAATCTCGCTGAACCATACAGGTCGAGGACATGGCAAATGTATAATTCCTCCGTCACATGTATCCGGATAAATCCTAGGATATAGATGTAGACGCCAAATCTCTATCGGGATTATCCAGTCGACTATTCTATTAGCAATCTCAAAGAATGTTTAGAACTAGCTACTAAACTTTACCACGGGCCCATGGTTTTATCTGATTGCTAATCATATGGACTACCTATGCTCTGATACACAGAACTGACGGATCCTATCTTGATACACATAGGACAGCCTGAGGATCTGTCTACACCCAACGAACAGGCGGAGGTCTGATCTAAATAGATCGGTGACGTGACTGCCATCTAAGTGTAAGATGTCTCATGTGCCCACAATGGCATCTCAAGTCTAAGAATCACAAGTGCTACTCACCCAAGAAGATTCTTATTGACGCTGGTGTACCATCCATTAAGAATCTTCGGTGAGTCGTTCAGTATTTATCCGCTATAAACACCTACACGTCTATACTAGTCTCCAATACTTATGGTTCATTGAGAAACCATTGGAATCATATATTCCAGTATACGATATGTACCGGTCTCAACGGGTTTACTATACTGACCAAGTAGTGTGAACCTTGACCAAGAACTGTCTGAGAATGACAACGTCATGATACTTCTCAATGTCTGTTGCGACACTTTTTTCAACTGTATCATGACTAATCATTCTAGGGTCATTACGTCTTTACTATATAGAAAGATAGATTATATTATAGAAACTGCATATATTATTCATAATAATAATGTTTTACAGAAGTATTGAACAGAAATACAACCGGGAATTGGCGCTCTAAGCACCAACCCCAACAAAATCTCCCACTTGCTCTAGTGCCAATATCGATTGTATCTAATACCCATCGACTCCACGTGTTTATCAAACAACTTCGTAGGTATGGCCTTCGTCAGCGGGTCTGCTACATTATCTTCACTCGGTACCTTGCACACGACAATATCCCATCGCGACACGATCTCTCGAATGATGTGGTACTTGCGTTCCACATGCTTCGACTTCTGATGCGCCATCGATTCCTTTGCTTGCGCAATGGCTCCAGTATTATCACAGTATAACGGAATCGCATTCTCGATACTTGGGACAACTCCCAATTCGGTGATAAAGTTCTTTATCCACACAGCCTCTTTTACGGCTTCAGAAGCTGCAATATATTCCGCTCAGTGGTGGAATCAGCTGTCGATCCCTGTTTGGAACTCTTCCAACAAACTGCACCTCCGTTAAGGGTAAAGACAAATCCAGATGTAGACTTTCTATCATCGGGATCCGATTGGAAATCGGAGTCTGTATACCCATTAACTGCAGTTCGTTTCCTCCATATATTATCAACTTATCCTTAGTACCTTTAAGATACTTTAGGATATGTTTGATGGCCATCCAATGGTCATTTCCTGGATTGGATTGATATCGACTAGTTACGCTAACAACGAAACTGATATCAGGCCTCGTACATAACATGGCATACATTATGCTACCCAAACACGAAGCATAAGGTTGGTTAGACATTCTAACCTTCTCATCTTCTGTTTGTGGACACATCTTCTTAGAAAGATGAATCCCATGTCTGAACGGTATGTTTGCTGTCTTACAGTTACCAAAACTATACCGTTCCAAGATCTTATGTATGTACGTTGATTGGGATAACCCAATCAGCCTACTTTGTCTATCTCTATAGAGTTTTATCCCTAAAACATAGGAAGCTTCTCTCAGGTCCTTCATGGAGAAATTCTTACAGAGGTACGCTTTCACGCTGGTAACATACCTAAATCATTCCCAATGATTAGGATGTCATCAACATATAGGACTAAAAATACGACCATGCTCCCACTGGCCTTCTGATACATACAGGATTCTTCCGAATTCTTGAGAAAACCAGACGATCTAATAATCTCATCGAATCGAAGATTCCAACTTCTTGAAGCTTGTTTAAGTCCATAAATGGACTTCTTAAGCTTACATACCATACCAGAGGTTTCGCTGGACGCGAAACCTTCCGGCTGTTCCATATAGATTTCTTCATCAAGAAATCCATTTAGAAAAGCCGTTTTGACATCCATTTGCCAAATCTCGTAGTCATGATACGCAGCTATAGAAAGCAAAATCCGATAGACTTAAGCATTGCTACCGGCGAAAAAGTTTCGTCGTAGTCGACGCCAGGTCGCTGCGTTGTAACCTTTTGCTACCACTCGGGCCTTGTAAGTTTCAACCTTACCGTCAGGCCCGCGCTTCCTCTTGTAAACCCATTTACAACCGATAGGAACAATTCATTAGGGAAGCGGAATCAAGTCCCAAACTTGATTTTCATGCATTGAGTATATCTCGGATTTCATGGCACTTTGCCATTTCACGGAGTCGATGTCCAACATCGATTCTCTATAGGTGAAAGGATCTGACTCTTCAACTAAGAGAACATCCAGACTCCTTTCTTGTATCAAATACAAGCGTTCAGGAGGTCTAGATACCCTTTCCGACCTACGGAGTGTGTGTGTTGAAGGTCCTTCATCTACTTGAACTTCAGGTTCCTCCGTTGGTTCGTTGCTTTCAGGTTGGACTTCATCAAGCTCAACCTGTCTATGATTACCACCTTCTTACAAAAATTCTACTTCTAGAAATTTTGCGAAGCGAGCTACGAACACATTTCGATGCTCGGTATCATAAAACAGATATCCCCTCATATTCGAAGGATATCCAACAAACCTAAACTTTTTCCCTCGAGGCGAAAGCTTATCTTACTGAGTTACCCAGACATAGGCAGGACAACCCCAAACCTTAATATAATTAAGATTTGGTCTCCTACCGAACCATATCTGATACGGTGTCGTAGGAACAGCCTTTGAAGGAATCTTATTCAAAAGATGTGCGGCTGTTAAGAGAGAGTAACCCCATAAGTAATAGGGCAAATCTGTGAAACTCAACATCGATCGGACCATATCCAATAAAGTCCGATTTCTCCTTTAGATACACCATTATAGTGGTGTACCTGGAGGAGTATATTGAGCGAGAATCTCATTCTCCTTCATATAATCCATGAACTCACCACTCATATATTCGCCGCCTTGATCTGATCGAAGGAATTTAATATATTTACCAGTTTGTTTTTTCTACTTCATTTCGGAACTCTTTGAACTTTTCAAAGGTTTCCGATTATGTCGCATCAATACACATAACCGTACTGTGACAAATCATCGGTAAAGGTAACAAAGTACGAATAACCACTGCGAGCAGTTTGACTTAGTGGACCACATACATCAGAATGTACGAGTTCCAGTAAGTTAGTGGTGCGGTGTCCAACACCAGAAAATGGGGTTTTGGTCATCTTAACAAAAGTGTCCCATTCGACAATGAGATCTCGCATACTCCCACTGCAACTGCATCCAAATAGTCTCCACTCCCGAATCGCAACTGCATCTCTCCAGGCTTCAGTTTCCTACTTTCCTTCATCACCTGCAACGAATTGCAAATGTGAATGGGACAAGCAGAATCTAAAATCCAGC